>CAJUYG010001458.1:0-21745 GCA_910591675.1 Galerucella calmariensis
TTTAAATTTTAAATGTCAGATTCAATTCACAAAGAAATGTCAGTCACTCACCGCCAACTTATACCTATTTACCGTATTATTTCCAGTACTCAATAATTATTTAACAATAATTATTAGGTTACTTTACCGAATTCTATTGGTTTCTATCTCCAATTTATGAAAAAAACTTAGATTTAATATCTGTTTATTATACCTATATTTTTATAAGACTAGATATCTATAACTACATACATATTGGAATTTTTTCTTTACGCACTAGTGCGTAAAGTAAAACTCTTTACACACTAGTGCGTAAAATAAAGTTTTACGCACTGGAAAATGTGTCTAAAGTACGTACTGTACGTACTTTACACACGGTAGTAGAAAAAGATTTTTATTTTTATTTATAATTAATACTACTGTATATTTTTGTTAAATGAAGTTTCATCCGGAGTAAAATAAATTCTTATATTAATATGTGTATTCATTTATTGATTCAAAAAATTTTTGCTTAATAGGAACTAAAGTTCCTGTTGTGTGTCCAGCGACACGTTCTACCTTTTTTTTAACCAAATAGGCTGGTTATATTCTAGTTCCTTGGAGAGGTAAATATGGGAAACAAGTTTTATACTAAACAATTTAAAAAAATAATTATTGTCAGTATCTATACAGGATGCGACAAATAAACTGTCGATTGGAAAGATCTTGAATATAGGGAACTTGTCAACATTTTCAAATACCAAATGTATGCTATAAATCATAAGTAAAGTTTATTTACGATAAGTTTGCAATAACAAAACATGACAGATGTTTTACATCGTTGCCACGTTGTAACTTTTTCCCAGTTAGTTGGCATCAAATTATGTTGAATATTACTCTTCTGTATTGAAAATCCCCTATGAAGCAGGAACTTATCAAAGGTAATACCACAAGTGCTTCAAATTTTATCGATAATTTTTTCTTTTCCACGAAAACTTGTTTATTTTGCAAAAATATGAAAACAAACCCATTGATAAAAAACGAGTCAGTTAGAACGTGGGATTTTATCTAAATTCGGTTTGTTTGAATGTTTTTGCCTCAAATAAACAAGTTTGAGTGATGAAAATAAAGAATTATGTGATAAAATTTGGAGAACGAGTTGTATTTGGGAAGATTATTTTTTTCATCAATTGTGGAGTGGAGTTTTGTATTAAATGTTCAATATTCTCTTGGGTGATGGCACTGAATCGATTTGTGTTCATTTTTCAATAAACTTCGAAGCACTTTTAGTTGTCAATAATGACAAATTCAAAGTAAAATTTTGACGTTTCAATGTAGACGAGGTTTTATCGATGAGGAAGCAGAATTATAATTATAATACCGAATGATTGGCTAGAATAATGTATTGCTATTGGTTAAAGCCACCAAAATGTCACATTTTAATAAGTGAAAAAAATAATCAAAGGTTATACCACGAGTGCTTCAAATTTTATCGATAATTTTTTCTTCTCCACGAAAACTTGTTTATTTGGCAAAAATATGGAAACAAACCGATTGATAAAATCACGAGTCCGTTATAGGACGAGGGATTTTATCTAAATTCGGTTTGTTTGAATGTTTTTGCCTCAAATAAAAAAGTTTGAATGATGAAAATAAAAAATTATGTGATAAATTAACTCCAATGTTAAATTGTCATATACCTGGAAATGTTATTGTCACTTTGACATCGGTAAAAAAGGTGCATTCTTTTTTATCGCGATAAAAACTCCTCTTCCTCAATATCTAGTAAGCGGACGTCACTTTTACACAATGACAATGAGTCGCAAGTTTGGTTACTTATAAAATAATTATTGTTGTTGTTCATCCATATATTCTGTCGTTAATTTATCTTGCCAAAAAACACTCGAGCTTTTCTTTTATCAGATAAATTTCTCTTTAACTCAAAGTTTTGCCAATAACTAAATTTGCTCGAAAAAATGACATTAGATGAAATCGCTCCACCCTCGGTGTCGCGATTTTATCATGTCAGTTTTTCTCGTAAAATTAGTGATTGGCAAAACTGTTTCGTTGCAAAGAGAAATTTATTCGATAAAAAAAAAGCTCATGTGTTTTTACTGTTGATAAAATTTGAATAGCGAGTTGTATTTGGGAAGATTATTTTTTTTTACAATTTAAAATTTTGTATTACCTGAATGATCAATATTATCTTGGGTCATGGCACTAAATCGGTTTGTGTTCATTTTTCAATAAACTTCGGAGCACTTTCAGTTGTCAATAATGACAAATTCAAAGTAAAATTTTGACGTTTCAATGTAAACAAGGTGTTAGCGATGAGGAAGCAGAATTATCAGTATAATACCGAATGATTGGCTAGAATAATGTATTGCTATTGGTTAAAACCACCAAAATATCAGATTTTGATAAGTGAAAAAAATAATCGGAAGTAATTACACAAGTGTATCAAAATTACCGATAATTTGTCATGAAAGTATGTTGTCTAATAACTGCATGAGTTCATTTTCCTATTTTGACGAAAGAGCTCGACTCCGAAGGAGAAGGGGTCTTTTAACAAAATATGAAAATAACGGAATACAGTTTTTACTGACAACATGCTTGAATATGAAATAATCAGGTATATTTTGATGCACGAGTGTAACTCGAAAGAATATTTCTCGAGTAGAAGAAATAAAAGTATTGTATTTTTGGGTTTACTTTCGGTCACTTTTTCTTGAATAGAACTTAAAGAATCTCGTCCAAATCGCGACATTTCAACGAATTGAATGAGATAACAGACCATTTTTTATGAAAGTATAATTTTCCGATAAGTTTAAGAGTCATTAATTGCTCACATATTGGAATTATATTGTTCCCAGAACAATATCCTGCGCTCTCGTACTACAGCACTGTACTACAGTATGAACAGTCAGATAATAGTAGATAGTGATCAGATTGTTTGCAAAAAATGAATCTTACCTTTAAGGTTTTACATCACATTTCCACTGTTTGATTGTTTTTGACGCACCGAATACATTTAATTTTGCAGTTATATCCTTACAAACTTTATTCACTTTGGTTAAATCCACAGGTTTAACTATTTCTCCTAATAGTAGTCTCTACTCTTCTAAATGGCTTATTGGGTATCTCCTTTTGTTTTTTTGTCGTTTCCAGAGACCCTGACTTTTATCCATTTTTATAACTACTTATACTTAATCATTAATTTCACAAATGACTAGAAGCATGCCAGAGACCAAGAATAGTTCGTGCAGGTTAGTTACAAATGTTCTTTTCATTAAATTTTGTCTTTTACTTGTTTATTAAATGTCCAATAGCACCCTAAGCACAGTTGCCACATACTCAACTTGAAATTTTAAAGGAACCATTTGAAATAAATAAATTTTCACTGTCCTTTAAAATGTATACTTGCAGAATAGTATTTCAACTAGGAATTTTAAGGAGTCCGTTGGAAACTTATTTTTAAGATGCCTCTATATTTCAAAGGATTATTTTCAGAATATCTATATCAATATAATAATCGAATAAAATGTTCAATTAATATCAATTAATCTAGTTTCATACATTTTATATGTAAATAATTGAGACTGCAAAAACGACCTGTGCTATTTCCCAGATTAAACACACTTTTACATCTCAGATATTAAGCATAATAAAACTAATTCACATGCTACTGGTAATTGAGAAGTTGATTGGAGTATAGCTATTTTGTTTCCTATTTCTGATATTTAAACCTATTAATATTAACAAGTTTTTATTGACTATCTTCTCACAACAATATGGTTGACAGTAACATAGATGTAAAAGATCCCGAATCAGAAACAACTACTCCTCTGATCCCCACTGAATTTTTGTTGCATCAAAAATCTTATCATAAAATTAAATCAATCAATACAATATTTATAGTGAGACTTGTTCAGCTTTTCGTTTTCCTTCCTGTATATTCCACAAGTGAACGGTCCATTGCATAACTACTAGTTCAAAGTTTTTTAAAATGTTCAAACCAGTTGTATTAGACGTAACAGTTAATGGGAAATTTATGATATTTCGTTAAGCACCCCACTAGCTGATATTTATAACCGGATTAAAAAACCATTTCTTGTCATAAAAATAAGTTAGTTGTGGCTACCTTGAACTGAAGGCGAATTAGTAATTACTTTACCTACATAAAACCCAAGATAAGACCCAAGACTATAAAAATTTCTAAAATAAAATATTTTGACCGATGCAAAATACATTTAAGGAATTATTTTTTCTCTTATTTTTTGGGTAATAAGTAATGCCACAAGGAACTTACAGAAGACATTAAGGAACATCACACAAGCTGGATGCTTTGTAATATTCAGAATAAAATGTTTATTTGTGGTAAATTTTATTGAACGATAAAATATATTGTCGTGGAAAAAATCACTTTTAGTGGAAAATTCCGAATGTGTATTTTTAGGTGACTGGACGTAATATTCCAACGTCCTCAATAAATATTTTATTCTTTCCAGTCACATATTATAACATAACTGATAAGTAGTGAGTAGTTTTATGTTTTTTTGTTAACTCCGAATTTTTAGATCAAAACAGGTTTTCTTCGAATAGTTTATTTGGTAGTTAGAGATGGAAAATGTTTGAATACTTTCAGCAACATGTTGGCTATTATTACCCGCTTAGTTTTATAAATGTTTCAAAGAAAAATAGAAAGAAGAAACGGGAAAAAGAAAAATATAACCTAGATTTTTTTAATTGTACTTTTGATTTTTATGGTGTCATTTTGTATTGACTGTGAGCTTGGTGTATTAGTTCCCGGTGTCGAATTTTCATTTTCCATTTTCCTAAACTTAGGAGTTTTATAATATTCACCATATACACACCCTTATTCGGATTTCGGACACAATAAGATAATTCGGTTATGGGATATAGTCCTGGGAAGTAAGGTCGAAAAATCTACCTAACATCAAGTTTTGCCGAGATGGATTATTATCGAAAAAGTCACAACCCCTAATCATTTTCCCAATAAATTTCGCCTGAGACTGTTTTAAATGCACAACGTATAGCGCTCGAAATTATTGTATTTTATGCTATCTACGCTATCTACGCTATCTATTTCAGTGTCCAGCGGAATTTATTCAAGAATTTAGAAAAATAATTGGGTATAAATGTGTCTTCGATTATGAAAATATTATTACATCTCGAAAAAAATTGATTTTTGTGTCCTAAATTTCCGGTTTAATAAATCTGCCTTTTTTAAGAAGCTTCCATTTTCAATTTCAAATATTGGACAATAACCAAATTCGTTGATTTTCTTTATTATGCTATCTGTATCTGTAAGAATTTGAAGGGTGGGTGACCTCCACAGCACTTAGGCCACACAATTGGCCCATTGTGCATCCTTCTGAGGTTCAGACTTCTTTCTGGCTCGTCATCCAGCCTACTTGTTTAAAGTAGGCGATAACGTCGCCGGAAGTAAGCTTCCTCATGCTGGCTTGTGTTAGCCTGTACTCGCCGAATACGGAAAACCTAAATTGAGAGAGTGTCGGACATTCACAAAGAATGTGTTCGACAGTCTCATCTTCCTGTTCACATCCTCTACAGAGTGAAGTGTCAGACAGACTCAGTATGTAGAGGTGTTTTCGTAGGTCGCAGTGACCGGTCAGAATACCCGTGGCTGTCCGAAGGTTCTGTCTGTTCATAGTCACGTATTTTTTGGCTACTTTGCTCTCCGGATACTGCAGCAGCTCCTTGGCAAGCCTGCAACCTTCGGCATCGTCCCATCTACCCTTAAACTTTTCAAGGGAGTCTTCCTTTATTAGGTCAATCATAGCCGACGCCGACAGACCAATGAAAGTGCCAGGTCCCAAGAGTTTTTGGGAGGCTGCTTTCCTGGCTAGTGAGTCGGCAATGAGATTACCTTTCGATTTACTGTGCCCCTTGATCCAGCCTAGAGTGACTTCGTTGTTGCTACAGGCTTCGATCAGGGATAGGTGACACTCCAGTACTAGGCCTGATGTGATACGTGGTCTGTTCAGGGCTAGTAGTACTTGTCTACTATCCGCAAGGATGTGAATTTTATTACATGTGGTGTTTCTTTTGGTAATCTCTTTTGCGGCGATGTAGATAGCAGTGAGCTCTGTTTGAGCAACGCTGACATTACAGCCCATCGCCCATTTGATGTTTAGGTTCAGAGATCTGGAGTAAATTCCACATCCTGAGCCCATATTGGTTTTAGAGCCATCCGTGAAGATGCGGAGTGCGCCTTCTTCTGATGTGTCTTGTGTGTTATATTTAATGATTACCTTGTAGGACCTGTGGAAGGCATATTGTGGTGAGATTGCGTCCGTATTTGCCTGCAGCAGTGGGACCTCATTGAGTGCCTCACGCCATAGGTTATGTCTCAATCTACCAGATCCTACGTCAGGTTGTATAGCGGTAGAGAGTAAGTGTGTCATGGTCATCAAAATAACCTCCTTGATGTGTATGTCAAGGGGAGTGAGACCAAGGATCACCTCCATCGCTGTGGTTGGTGTGGTTCTCATGCCTCCTGTTGTATTGAGGCATGCTGTTCTCTGAATTTGATCCAGTTTACGGACGACTGTCAGCTGGTTTGCTTTAACTCCCCAGGCAATCGCGCCGTACGTTAGCATAGGCCTGATGATGGCAGTGTAGATCCAGGCAGTAACCCTGGGTGACATTTTCTGGGTATTATGCTATATTTTGTCGGTTGTCGTTTTCGAAATTATCAAAAAATTCAATTCAATGTCTTACTCTATTTATCTTCTGTATGTTCCTTGTGGTATATTATTCATTCTTTTTTTAATTTCTTGGGAAATTAATTTCTACTTATTTTTTCTTGACAACGGTAGCTGGAACGCTACCGAAACGTTGAAATAAATAATTTAAAAATATTGTGGTTTAATTTCCCAAGAAATTAAAAAAAGAATCTCACTCTATTTTATGAACACAACACAACAATGTAAAATACTTATTTCTTTTTCTGCTTCACGTTATGTTTTCAGCATGGAATATAGGTATATTTCTTAAAAATTAATAGTTGGTTTGTTATAAGGGAGAAATAGACCCGGAAAAATAGATTTGGAGGATATAGACCTGGAAAACGAACTGGAGAATATATTTCTGAAATAATATATCTGGGAAAAACGGACCCGAAAAAATAGATCAAGGAAATGTATTACTAAACTTATGTTCTTTCATATTGGTATTCTGCATAAATGAATATTGGATCCTCTCCACGATATTTAACACAGATCAATGAATAATATCCATTCTCATCAGCTTGATATACTAAACCTTGACTAAAATTAAACCCAATTCAAATATTGAGAATAGTTATTTTCCTAACAAGTGCGGAAAGTGATACTTTCCCGCACGCGACTGCACTTGACCCGAACGACACGTGAAGCGGAGTTCGGGCAAGCGGTCAAGGGCGGGAAAGACACTTTACGCATGAGTTAGGAACATTATTTTTTCTACGACCATATATACAAAAAAGTATACCAATCCATTCTTCAAAAGTTATTTTATTTTAACAAACATGTACAAAACTTCAACCAAAAACTATTAATTATTATAAATATTACTATTAGAAACACAATTTGTTGCATTCTGTAAATTACTTAAAATTGCCGGTCCAGTGGAGTTATTTGGTGTTAAATGGTAAGTAGATGACGGCGATGAGGATGGCATCGGCTGCAGGTCACATAAAGATGACGATGAAGGTGACGGCAACGGTTTTAAGTCATTTGTAGATGAAAAAATTTTATTTGATATATTTTTCTTATATCAAACCCAGGTGGTTTGATAGTTGTTTTGTAACACTACTTCAAAGAGTGTACAGGGTTATATATATCTTCATTATTTTATATTTTCCAAAAATTAAAAATGCAACAAAAAGCTAGAAAAGATGTGGATTTTATTTGATGGAATATTTCGTAAATATTTATTCACCTGTCGTAACAATTATAGTTATAACTCCCGAAGTGAAAAACTATCTAATAAGGTCAAAATTTGCATAATTTTACTTTCCCGCACTAGTGCGGGAAAGTGACTAAACTAAAAAATGCGGGAAAGTGGGTTAAAACGCACGGTCGTAGAAAAATATTATACTGATCTGGCAAAACTGCAATAGTAAGTGATGACAACCACAGTGGCGTAACTATACCATCTGGGGCTCGTGGCAAATTCTTTTGATGGGGCCCTAGCAGTAAAAATCCTCACGTTGTAGTCAGTTTAACTTCAATAAACTTATGTCCCGCTAATGACCATAGGCCTCTTCTCTCAAACTTTTTTTTAATAAATCAGTGGCATTTAAAACTTTTGAAGTGGAAGGCTGCAAAACACTGAAATTTGAAACAATTTCATTCATTGGAAGGAAATGCGATTTCAGTTGGCTTATAATGATGTCCAATACTCGATATGAAATATGTTCATTTTGAAAAAACTTTCGGGATCTTCGAGACGCTCATCAAAATGGCGTTTTACCTTCCTCTGACGAGTTTTAGCAAATTTATGGGTGACCATTTTTTTGCTACACTATATTTGCTTCCATTTTTAAATCCATACCTTTCCAATTCTTCTAGACAAATTTTCAAACGTTTCAAGGCATTTGAAAAATCTGTTGCTTTAGACTGAAGTGCTTCAGAGGCTGCATCGATAGTAAGTACTTAGGATCTTGCAATGGAAAACCAATAACATAATAAAATTGTAGTTTTCGATCTTCTTTTTGAGTGAAACAGCTTCATTTCTTTCATCTGATTTGCAATTTAACAGAATTGTTTTCGTCAGCGCTTTTTGGACTTCAACAAACCGAACTTTTAAAGCAAAAACGTCATCATAACAACCTGCCCATCTAGTACCTAGAGTTTAATATTTTTAATGTTATTGAAGTTGAGGACTCACTTTCTTATTAGATGTGAAACTTGATAAAATATTCCATCTTTTGATACTATACCGAAAAAAATCATAAATTTGTTGAACTGTTTAAAAAAAATTTTGCATATCAATAAGCCCTCACTACATCATTGAGTACTAGATTCAAATTATGAGCAGCACAGTGAACATATACGGCATTATTTGGCGTGTACATCTCTAAAAATGAATCATAACATTTTTTTGTTTAGGTTGGTCACAATGCTTAACGATTAACTTGAAATTGATCTTTAGTTGTCTCACTTTGGATTTTGCAGGACTTACTTTTCAAATAAATTACTCAGGGAAAATGTAAAAAAATATTTTTGAGCTCGCGGTCTCTTGGGTCGGGGGCCAGTGGCATTTTGCTAGCCCTACCACCCTATTGTTACGCCACTGGACAACCAACCAATAACTGTAATGCAAAATTAACATAATTCACAAATAACTTTAAGATGTCCACCAAATAACTGTCTATGTCAGATTATATCCATAATATAGGTACCAAACTTTATCACAAATATTTCAGATTGTGGGGTCTATTCTGTAACTAATCCTTTAAAATTTAGTTGCCTATTAAAAATAAGTCTTTAACGAGCCTTAATTTGTTGTTGAAATGCTATTCTGCAAGTATACGTTTTAGAGGACTCTTAAAAATTATATATTTCAAAGGGTTCCTTTAAAATTACGAGTAGAGTATCTGGCAACAGCGCTTTTGTCATTTAATAGCTAATCTTTAATAAAAAGAAGGGAGAGTTATTGAAGATAGAAGAAAAACATAATAATATGTATTTGATGGTAACCCACAAATTACTTTGGTTTCTTGCATGCAATTATTATAAGTTATACAGGGTGTTTTCAAATGACACTTACAACGTTTGCATAATATCCCATCTCTTGTAATTTGTTGGCTGCTTAGTGAAAAATTATGTTTGAATGGGATATAATTCAACTTCGTAATAATCTTATTTTTTATTGTCATCAATTCTTTTGTGAATAAAATCTCAAGTTTGGGAAAGTATATTCAACAATCTCCTCCCAACGTTTTAGATGCAAATTTGTTCCTGTTACATATTCTAACCACTAACCATTAGTAGTTTGTTGGTTATTGAAAAAAAATACATGAAAAATATTTTTTCAATTTCATTGGTAAAAAGAGATCTTACAGACTTCATAAAAACATTAAATATTTTGAAAACTACTACAAATTTTTTGATATGTGAAGATTGTGCGTTCTTCACGTGGAAACCATTGAGGAATACACAATAAAATAAAAATAGCTTCAAATGCCAGTGGCGTAAAAAATGGGAGGGGAAAGATAATATATTCTTCCAAATGTACTCCACTGGATCAAGAATTGAAACATGTCTTCCATCAAAATATGCCCTTTTGCATTTAAAAACCACAGGCCAAATGTCGAATCAATTTATTCATCCATTTTAAAGTTATCAAATTAAAACATTTTCATAACTGCAGCACCCAGTATATCAAAAAGTAAGTAGTCTAGACCCCTTAATCCTTATATCAATTTGTCCAATTTTACGAGAGGTATCTACATGCAAACGTTGTAAGTGTCATTCGAAAATACCCTCTATTAAAGTTATATGTGTTATAAAAAATGTCAGGGACGCCAAGAACGACTGAAAAACAATAAAGTTTTTTCACATTTTTCTTGACACTTCCTTGGAAAAGAGTAATACTTTTAAATAAATTAGTAGGTATTTGAAAGGAATCACTCAAGTCCCTAATACTTTTTTGGTGTAGGTAATCTAAATTTTGCTCAAGAATAATATATAAAGATTGTTTATTTAAATTATTTCAAATATAACCTAACAATGTTTCTTACTTCTTGTGGTTTGCAATTAATTCTTCAATCAAGGTTTCACCAGAAACATCTACATACGCCATTATTGTTATTATTTGAAGGCACACTTTAACATCCCTTTAAAAATAATAGTTTTAACAGACTATTTTAAAGGAATCCTTTAAAGTTTGAGGGAAATGTGGTTAGCGAATACCGATTTGATTTTAGCACCGGTTACATTTTTAACGCATGTTTCGAGCCAAACTTTAGCTTTGAAACAAAAACAAAAAATTATATCAATGCATGAAACTAAGGCTCATAAATGTAATATGAAGATCAAATAATAAAGTATTATACGAACAGTTTCTCACCTTTCTGAATCCTTTGGAAAAAGGTATAATTTTCCATCACAATTATAATATTTATTGTTACATCCACGAACTACACACACAATACCCGTTTTCTTCTTTTTAATGGTATCCATTGCAAAAAAATGCTTATAAACTATGAAAATAATACCGAAAACCCGTGAAAATATAAGCTGTAATAAATAATTCGATTCGCAAATTCACCACTGGCACTTTAGTTGGATCGCAGCACAGCACTCATAGATTAGAGGAACAGCAGTGGCCGCCGGATGAGATACTCATCCGAACGAC
Organism: Galerucella calmariensis; assembly: GCA_910591675.1. Classification (NCBI taxonomy): domain Eukaryota; kingdom Metazoa; phylum Arthropoda; class Insecta; order Coleoptera; family Chrysomelidae; genus Galerucella; species Galerucella calmariensis. The sequence continues at coordinate 11,347 of CAJUYG010001458.1, forward strand.
GTTGTAGGTCACAGAGAGCTCGGCAGTGTAACTTCACGAGAAACATACTGGTTCGTTCCTATACTGTGGTAATAGTATGATTATTTTACAACTGAAATGTTTGGCTGGTGAAATAATGTTTGAGGATAATTTATTGAGTTATTCTATTATTTATTTGTGCTCGGAAAGATATATAATTTACGAATTTTTATTTTTCGAGTTAAAAGTTTTTTTCACAATAAATGGTTATCTGACCTGTACTGCACCTATCTATATAAAATAGAAACTGGGGATTTCGGGATAATCATTTTTAATATTGTCTCTGAGTTTCAGTTTGTAGAAACATTTCACTACGAAAATAATTTTTTCTTGTGTCTAACTAACTATGTGGCATCATAGGGCCAAAAAGGTGCATTTATCACCGGATGCGAAGCAAATTGTGGAAAATTTGTTTGAATCATTGAAACATCGAGGTTATGGTATAACCGATGCAGCAGAATAAACATGTAAGTTGACCTAAACCCCAATATTCACAATAAAAGACATTATAAATAAGTCAATACGTAAACGAAATAAACCAAGTGACGCTAATGAAACCAAATGCAAAAGGATATAATCCGAAGAACGATATATGTCCAATACCAAGAACAAATGGTACCAACCCTAGATGGTATAAAAAAGTGGTTAATTAAAAACGAAACTGAAATTGTTTGTAGCCGAACAAGTTTGTGGAGTGGGCTTCAGATATTGTACCATCAATATAGGGCAAGCGATGATTGATATCGCTCACGATATCGTTTACGAATGTAGATTCATAATTACTTACAAGGTATTCAAAAATATATATGTGAAAATCGTTCAACTGCCTACCTAGACGGGACATGGTAGACACACCCATGATAGTGATTAGCGAAATTGTTCTTGGTCCTGCTTTTTCGTGAAGAGACCAATACTGAATATTCTCACTTCCACAGCATATTTAAGTTGAAATATTTGTAACAGCCTCAACACATGCTTTTTCTAGAACAAAATATTCATGGTGTTCCGAATCGCCAGTTTGCTTTACAATATTTCACCATCACCCAATAACACAATACCTACACAATAAAAATAAATCATAGTTTAAAAAAAACTGAGAAACACACGTTATAGGTAATCGAACTTAGAAGAAAAAATATAAAATAACTTTTAATTTAAGAATAAAATGATTGGGGAGAAGATTAATGTCGTTATGGTAAAAGCGTGTGGTGCTCGATATCAATTGTTATAATTTCTTACTATTTCTATTCTGAAATGCAAAGTCAGTGTATAAAAATGTAGGTAGTACAAATAATTATACGCTAATGTATTTTGCTAATGTATTTTTAATATTCAAATAGGAATAAAAATAAAGAATTTTGCTAGTTGATAATAGATTGTAAATTATTAATAATGTATAACCATGATGATCTTCAAAAGTGAGAGAAAATAAGTTAAATGTAAAATGAACCAACACCAAGATGTTGTATGCAAAACCAAGAACAAGTCTAAATAAGCAAGACCAAAATCAAGACTATCCGAGTCTTGTTCTTGGTCTTGCTTTGCTCATTGCTACTGAAGTAGATTCATCAGAAACATGCAAAACAAAGGCTCCATCAAATGAAAGGTTAATAATAATTTAATAATAATGCTTGATCAGAAACAGTTTGGGTTCCAAACGCTTTATTGTTGTCAGCAAAGAATATTAAAGTTTCAAGCTAGGAGTATTACTCCAGGGGATTTAGAACAAAATCACCCGAATAAAGATTCGGTTTTCTGCATTGTGTTCGGGAAGGTCCCAGAAGGACTGCTAAAATGTGGGTTACAACTTTTTTGAAAAACGTCCTCTGGGCCGGAAAATGCATTTTCCAATTGCATCATTACTTGCACATTATGGGAACGATTGGAAACTCGGAAAAATCGCTCGAAAATCGTTACCCGGAGGTTTTCGGGGCTGCCGAACGCGATTCTGGCATTAGAATTACCCGGTGGTGCACGGGGGTGGCTCTGTGGGGGGTGCGCAGGGGGTGAATTGGGGGAGGGGGGTATCCAGGGGTCATTCTGGGGGAAAATTACATAGTCCATGGGAAGCGCTCCAGATCCGTCACTTGGAAGGTTTCGAGCATTCCGAATAAAATTCTGATTAGATTAGATTCTCATTAGAATTACCCGAGGGTATGAATAATAAAAATTTTTATTTTATAATAAATAAACTAATATTACACATATTATAAAAACAATTGCTTTGGGAGTATTTTGTGTCCCGAAACTGGATTTGAAAAAGGCGCCAAAGCTATAAAGGGAGTAGAGTATCGTTACCAGCTCCGAGAGCCACCGAGGAAGTGCAATGCAAGGAATTGAATTTGACATCCCCAAAAACCCCCGAGTCACGATTTTTGAGTCATTTCTATGGATTCAGCGATTTCTCCCCCAATTCACCTCCCCGGATACCACTGCAGAGCCACCCCCGAGGAATTCTTATGCCATAATGGAATTTGGCATCCCCCGAGTAACAAGTTTGGAGCGCTTCCATTGGACTATTTTTCCCCCAGAATGACCCCCCGGATACTCCTGCAGAGGTGCCCCTGAACGCTCCCGGGTAACTCTAATGCAAGAATCGAGTTCGGCAGCCCCGAAAATCTTCGAGTAACGATTTCCGAGCGATTTTTCCGAGTTTCCAACACAGAAAAAAATTTTGTACGTAAAATTAATGAACACCGGTCGTCAATATTTTGAACATTAATATTATGGATCGGTGATTGTTACAAAGATTTCTGATCATGGATTAATGTCTTAGTACCTACACTGAAACAATGATTGACCTAACATTAAGCAATAAACGAAAAACATCAAAAATTATTTTTTTCATTGGTACAATGACAAAGTTCATTGAATCAACGTTTGAGAATTATTAAATTGATGTTGTTCGTCTTTAAAACAATAAATTTTTGTTATGGATTTATGAACAGCATACATAAAAACACCATAAACGGTATTCATTGTTTCAATGTTTGCTAAACGTTAATATTACGAACTCAAACATTAAATTCTAATAAGGCGCTAAAATCAATGACACGTGTTCATAGATCCATAACTATGAACATTAATATCACGAACAGCTTACATGGACTCAGAATAACGCGCGAAAGTTAATGTAAACCGTTCATAGATCCATAATTGTAATCATTAATATTACGTACAGGCGTACATAGAAAACAAAATACGTGACCATCTTCCCGCCTAATTATTCAGTCTTTTTGTTTTTCGAAAGGGTTAACCATATTCTTGTTGTGCTCCGTTGTGAAGCTGGTGAATTTTGTGTGGTTTAAGTTTTTTAGTAGGTGAAATTTTGCCATTTTATTGAGGATAGACTATTTATTATTTTTACAACGAATAGACAATATAATCTTCATATTTAATTGCAAGTTTGAGTACTCTTTTAGTTTTCTTTTTGTAGTGAACTTATTTTAAATATTCATTTACCTAATCGACCTAAAAAAACGAGTGTGTAATAATATGAATTGCTTTGTATGTAAGTCTCGTTTTTCTCTTTCGTCTTTAATGATAAGACATTTTAAATTAAAACATGATTTGAAGACAAATTCTATTTACCGCTGTTCTGAAGTTAAGTAAAATATGCTTCAATTTTATGGGCAATCCATGCATATTTGGTGCCTACTGGCAAGCAATGTGCAAAAAGTAATGTTGGGGGGAAATCCACTCACACAAAATACACCATCAAAGATTCCCAGGAGTCATTTCTGTTTTGTGCGAAGACTCAACAAGAAGTAGAGGAGCATATTGCAAACCTGAAGTCCCGGAAAATGTCTATTCAGCCATTTATATTGTGTACTGGTGCAGACATCAACACAATTTCAAATATATGCGTCTACTTTGACGATATTAGATATAAATTTTTCCATATTCTTAAGGCAGTAGACATATGTTTTAAAATTATTTATTTGTTTAACTTGGACTTTCCCTTGGAAAGCAAAATGTTTTGGAACTTTCTAGAAAAGTCATTTTTTAGACATGATGTTCCACTAGAAAGCTCCAAAGTACATATAATGTCTGAATTTGTAATAAGTGATTAAAAAGTAAAAGTAGTAAATATTTTTATTCTCTAGGTACCTATATTATATTTTTTATGCAGCGGAAATATATTAAAAATACAAAAGCTGTTTGTCAATATAACATGTTACACCTAATTTACCTACTGTTTCAAAGTAGTAACTTTTGTTTGAAGACATAATTTAAGAAGCAAATTATCATGAGCTCCACTTGGGGAAAAATAATAATTACATAATTGAAAGTGTAACACCTAATTCGAAAGCTATTTTTGGGACTGTTTTATTTCAAATTTGTATTCTTATTTGCAGATACTGGTACATATAATTTTCAGCCAGTGTTGTATCTTAAAACTAAAAAAATATTCTATTGTACTACCACATTAATTTTAATGGAGATAATGCTATATTTCATCAAAATAAAAATAAAATCGGCAGTCCTATTCGCATATGTGTTTAACGTGTTTAGATTGCTGAACATACAATTTCATATACGAATGTGAATCGAGAACCGACTCATTTCGCCGATGAGTAATTTGATTTTTATTTTGCTGAGGTATAGTAGTAAATATCAATGAATTATGTTCATAATATTAATAACCGGTGAACATTGATCAATGTATATTGTACATTGATTTAACGTACAACAATCATAAACTAATGACCGGTGGTCATGGATCCATGCTTCTCGTTTATTGTATTAATGTATGTGGTTCGTAATATTAATAACTTGAAGTCATAGATCCATGCTCGCTGTTTATTGATTTAACGTACAGCAATCATTAACTAATGTAAGCCGTTCGTACTATTAATAACCGTCAAACATAGATCCATGTCCTTTATTCATTGATTCAATGTACATAGAACATAACTTGATAAATAAAAAAGTTTACGTACGAACGTTCATTGTATTAACGATACAGCTCATCGGCTGAAAATTGATGTTGATGTACTTTTTTATTAATATAACGTACCTTTTTCGTTCAGTGAATAGTTCCCATAATGGTGCAAGTAATTATGCAATTGGCAAATGCATTTTCCGGCCCAAAAAGCGTTTTTCAAAGAAGTGCTATCCCACAATTTTCCCAGTCTTTTCTGGGTCCTTCCCGAACACAATACAGAAAACCGCATCTCGATATCTGTTGTGCTCCAAAATCTACTCTATTTTTCCTAAATGCTCTGGACTATATCACCAAAATACAACAGCAGAACTCTTGGAAGATTGGTTTGAAAATTATTTATTGCGGATATACCGGAAAAAGGTGTAATTATTGTGATGAACAATGCAACTTATTATAGCCGTCAATTGAATAAAGCACCAAATAGCGCGCAGCAGCAGTAAAAAAATGATCTGTATTTTGAAGAATCGTACAAAAAATCTGTGTGATACTCGCTAAAAATGTGGGCCTCGTAGTATTACTGCGTCCCTTATATTATTGCATATTTATCTCTATAGAACACATATATAGCATCAGTTAAAATCCAGTGTTATATCTGGAAACCTTTCTCCCATATTTAATTCAAGTGTAACTGCTTAACACTAATATTAGAAATATGACAAGTAATAATTCTATGGATTGCTGGAAATTTTTTTTTTCTTTAAAAAAAAATTAAATTTATCCGGTGCCTCTCACACGTAGAACCATTGATGATAATAAAACTTCAATTCCAAGTTATCAGTTTGTATGTATCCGTTTTCTCGAGATTTGCTTAAATAACTCACTGACCAGCGTCACCTTTAAAGAGCTCTAGCTTCGCTAGAAGTAACTCTTGTATGAAGGTAAATTATGTTAAGCGAACATAAAATTACATCTGGTAATATCTGAAGTTTGCGTTTGGCATGAAAGTTTCTGAACCAAATAAATTCATCAAATAAAAAATATCAGTACTGAGAAACATAATTGACCCATACTATTTCTTATTGTTTATAAAATAATTGTTAACCAACTACTTGTCTACGATCTACGATACCTAATAAATAAATATGAACTTTATGTTTTTCCTTGTCTTCTTTGTTTATATCACAGTGTGCGTGTCGCGTAATATATTGTGAATAGTTACTTTTAGTAACTGTTAGTATTTTGTATTTTATCGCTTGGGGTCAAATTAGAGGAACATATATCCATGTAAAGGTTTATAATGGAATTCATGATTCACATAATGTTTTTATATATATTCAATAAAACACAACTGTGATTTTGAAAAATCTGATTTAGCAATAGTTCAAAAGGTCATCGTATATAACGTTGTAGCATGTAGACGATTGCAAACTTGTCGTGAGTTAAAAAATGACGACTGTGCATATATTAAAATTGAAATATTCCAACCACATAACAACTGATATCGATGACATGTAAATAAAAAATTATTCAAAATAAACAGATTCTTGGAAACTTTCTGTTTCGTTTTGAATTTATTATAATTATTTTACTTAATTAATTATACAGGGTGAATCATGTGTGAGTTGTGATGTTATTTCAAATTTCAGGGGCGTTTTTAGTGTGGGTACGATGTTACCTAATTATTCATTTAAAATAATAGGGCAAGATAAATTGCAACCGCGACTCAATGTGGAGAGCACCTCAGGTGTGAATTCGGATACCAAACTACTTAATATCAGTTCAGGGAGTAGTCTTACCGGTTCACGGGTAATCCTATTTTATTAAGTTATTGAAGTTATATTTAAGTTATAATGAAATAATAGATGAAGTTAAGAAACCAAATGAATTTAATGAGATAATAAATCAAGTTAAGGAATGTAATTAAAGTTAAACAAGAAAGGTAAGTGGGCGCCACCCTGAATAATATTAGTCGACTTGTTTTTCACCTCACAACTCTCTATCAACAAACCTGGAAATGCTGGATGGGAAGGAATATGAACAACGTTGTTAAATTTACAAGTTGTATAATGATTTTAAAACTAATATCACAGTGAATGAATGTTGTTTAATGTTGTTTACGTTGTTTGTTGTTTTACGTTGTTTTTACGTTGTTTTTACGTTGTTTTACTTTCCTTATTTTCTTCGGACAGGTCCTAGGTGTCTGATGTTAATCTACCTCATATAAACTACTTCGTCGGAATGTCACGTACAAATTGGCAGGTACAAAGTGGCTAGGAAAGATACAGTGTATCAGCCATAGTTACATTTTTTTTTATGTAAAATTCAGGATATCTGCAGTAATTTGGCTTACAATTGGTTACAGAAAATCATTTAAGAACGTGGTTCATAAAAAAATATACCGTATTTTACTATTAAAAAAAAACAAAAGAAGCAATAAAGAAATGTGATATGATACGATATGATATTATTAAGGAAATCTTATTTATTTCCATTCATCAAAGAAATCAAAAAGACAATATCTAAATAACATAATAACTCAATTTTATTTTATTACTTATTTCAATCACAGGAGGCGATAAAAAAATGTAATGAAAAATGTAATCCGGGAATATAATATTCTAGGTTGGTAATTAGATTGAATTTATTAATTAATTAAATAAATATACATATTTAAAAGACTTCAACTATATACCTACATGTGAACCTTTTATCAACTGTATAAGAAAAACTAGAAAAACTATACCAAAGAACAAGATAAAAAAAACCAATACAACTGTATGTGTGTATCTGGCGCTTATCACTAGGAGGAAAAAATATAAAATCAAGAATCAGAAATGAAAAGCATATACGTAAATGCAACTTACCATTCACATTGAATGCACTTCAAAAACAAAGTTTGAGGTAAACCTCTCACAAGAAATTAAAATTAACATTATCGGTTCATGGTTCACAGGAGAAAGAAGCTTATTTTCACTACTGGCTATTAACTTGAACCATGCGATGAGCAATGGACATACGTTGCGTATCTCTTTCCTGTTCACATGCTCCGCTTCGAGAAAGATTTTATATATTGGTGGTGTGTTCTTAATAATTTCTCTCTCTATAGGAGAAAAGAATTGAAATATTTGACCAATATCAGTGTATACTGATCCTCACCAACGGAGATTATCCGTCGCACATTAAATGTAAAAATTTGCCTTTCAGGGGTGATCGGTGCTACAGGTTCTCGACGAGAATCACGTGTTGGTAAGAAAAAAGGACTGGCTACTCGCCGTCCGGTAGATATTTAAATGTTCCAATTATAGTGGCCAAATATAACGTTACAACGAGTGAAGAAAGAAAGAGAGGAATAGAAAAATCATAAGAATTCCATGGACAAGACTAAGTAGGTCGATTGAAGACAAATACGATTATTTAATTCACCACACAACATAAAAAAGTACTTATAACGATATTAATAGGGTCCAATATCTCGCTTATTTGACAAGATAATAAATAAATAAAAAACTGCATTTAATGGCATTAGAGTACCTTCCTGATGACTTATAAGAAAATGTTTTACATTTGACAGCCCTGTGGTAGCTTTTTATTTTGAAATGACACCCACTGTAAATTGTCATTGAAAATTGCGCGTCGTTCTATTTGGAATACAACGATAGCATATACTTGGTATTTTTTTCAATTGATAATAACAAAAGCAGCTATATTTTATGAAGTATGAATTTAAACTGAAATACCTCTAATGCAATTCAAAAAGGAACAGAAAGTTACAGCAAGTGTTGGAAATTATTCCCTGTCGAATCCTTGCAAGCTGCAAAACGTGTTAAAAGTGTTGTTGTGCAGGCCCCGTGTAAATCATAGCTGCTGTTCTATGAGAAGCTTCACGAATGCGTTCTTTAAGATCCTCTAAATCATAACATACTTCTACCTAGAACTCTTACGTTGTCAGCAGTGACTACTGTTTTAAAAGCCATCTGAAGTTTGGCCGCAGGAACTATACATTTCAGCGGGAATTTTAAATATCAAATTGAGGGAGAATTTTATCTTTTTAAAAATAAATTGACAACACCAAAATAACATAAAATACAGCTGTTTATTAAAAAATATAAATCGTGAATGATAGTATTTCGCCAAATATTGCGTCAACAAAAGTTTGTCAAACATCCTCTCATGTTCAGCTTTGATGCAAGACTACAATAATTTTAGGTTGAAGTATTTTATTATTTAGATAAACTTGAAAAACGCATTCGTGAAGCATGTCGTACCGTTACACCAGCTATGATTCAGACGGCCCACACTTGCTGTGTTCGTTTTTTGAATTGCCTCAGAGGTATTTTAGATGAAATTGATACTTCATGGAATATTGATGCTTTTGTTATTATTAATTGAAAAAAATAATAAGTATGTGTTATTGTTGTTTTCCAAATAGAACGACACGCAATTTTCAATGTTAATATACAGGGGGTGTCATTTGAAAATAAAAAGTGAGGGGTAGCTGGGCTGTCAAATGTAAAACATTTTCTTCATTAGGAAGGTACTTTAAGGCCATTCAATGCAGTTTTTTTATTAATTAATTATCTTGACAACTAAGCGAGATATTGCCTGTATACGATAACTTGGGACACCCGGTATACTTCGCTCCAGGATATTTCGTTTTGACATAATTAATTTAAGACCTGTTAAGCTCGTTCAATTTCAATTATTAAATGGAAGTTAAATTTGTTTTTGGAAACTTTGGTAATTTTTTGTACGAAATAAATTTAATTTATGTTTTGGTATCTACCATTTACCAACTACGGAACTGTTACAATGGGGGATTTATAAATTTCTGTTACTAAATTCTTAAGGCCTGACGCAGAGTGAACGAAATATTGTAAAACTTTCTTTGCATCACCAGCCATTTCAATTTTTATACTTAGTTGGCGTAATAGAATGTGATTTTGCAATGAAAGGACCCGAATCGATCCTATTACCTTAAGCAGGGTCATACTAATTCACCAATAATAGATGGGCGGTCACCAAGAGGAAACTATCTTGACATGCTGGACATGATCAATTTGCGGCGTAATGTCTTCATATTTACTATTGTCTTGAATAAAAAACATTAATGCACCAGAGATCAAAATTTGCAAATTTTCCAATGCTACTAATTTTTCAAAATATTGTTTTATTTTCCAGAAGCAGTTTTGAAAACCCTCTCAAGTGGAAAATTATTAGTCATTATTCAGATTTTGATCATTAAGAAATAGCAACTCTTCTCCTTTTGAATTTCGATTAATACACTTTCAGTTGGATATTTAGTACGCTAGTCTAACATATGTATTTTTTTATTAAATTTATTTCAGTTCTATTTTTTGCAAACAGCAAATCTAGAACACGCATTAAATTATACAGCAGGGTTATATAAAAATCTAGATATAACTAGAAAATATATAATTTGTATTTTATATGACCACATTTAATGATATCTTATGCAAAACTCAACCAACCCAC
>CAJUYG010001458.1:26989-47488 GCA_910591675.1 Galerucella calmariensis
TTCATCTATTATTTCATTATAACTTAAATATAACTTCAATAACTTAAATAAAATAGGATTACCCGTGAACCGGTAAGACTACTCCCTGAACTGATATTAAGTAGTTTGGTATCCGAATTCACACCTGAGGTGCTCTCCACATTGAGTCGCGGTTGCAATTTATCATGCCCTATTATTTTAAATAAACTCACAACTCACACATGATTCACCCTGTATAATTAATTAAGTAAAATAATTATAATAAATTCAAAACGAAACAGAAAGTTTCCAAGAATCTGTTTATTTTGAATAATTTTTTATTTACATGTCATCGATATCAGTTGTTATGTGGTTGGAATATTTCAATTTTAATATATGCACAGTCGTCATTTAACTCACGACAAGTTTGCAATCGTCTACATGCTACAACGTTATATACGATGACCTTTTGAACTATTGCTAAATCACATTTTTCAAAATCACAGTTGTGTTTTATTGAATATATATAAAAACATTATGTGAATCATGAATTCCATTATAAACCTTTACATGGATATATGTTCCTCTAATTTGACCCCAAGCGATAAAATACAAAATACTAACAGTTACTAAAAGTAACTATTCACAATATATTACGCGACACGCACACTGTGATATAAACAAAGAAGACAAGGAAAAACATAAAGTTCATGTTTATTTATTAGGTATCGTAGATCGTAGACAAGTAGTTGGTTAACAATTATTTTATAAACAATAAGAAATAGTATAGGTCAATTATGTTTCTCAGTACTGATTTTTTTTTATTTGATGAATTTATTTGGTTCAGAAACTTTCATGCCAAACGCAAACTTCAGATACCAGATGTAATTCTATGTTCGCTTAACATAATTTACCTTCATACAAGAGTTACTTCTAGCGAAGCTAGAGCTCTTTTAAAGGTGACGCTGGTCAGTGAGTTATTTAAGCAAATCTCGAGAAAACGGATACCTACAAACTGATAACTTGGAACTGAAGTTTTATTATCATCAAGTGTTCTACGTGTGAGTGGCACGGGATGAATTTAATTTTTTTTATAGAAAAAAAAATGTCCAGCGATCCATAGAATTATTACTTGTCATATTTCTAATATTAGTGTTAAGCAGTTACACTTGAATTAAATATGGGAGAAAGGTTTCCAGATATAACACTTGATTTTAACTGATATGTGTTCTATGGAGATAAATATGCAATAATATGGGGGACGCCGTAATACTACGAGGCCCACATTTTTAGCGAGTATCGCACAGATTTTTTGTACGATTCTTCAAAATACAGATCATTTTTTTACTGCTGCTGCGCGCTATTTGGTGCTTTATTCAATTGACGGCTATGATAAGTTGCATTGTTCATCACAATAATTACACCTTTTTCCGGTATATCCGCAATAAATAATTTTCAAACCAATCTTCCAAGAGTTCTGCTGTTGTATTTTGGTGATTAGTCCAGAGCATTTAGGAAAAATAGAGTAAATTTTGGAGCACAACAGATATCGAGATGCGGTTTTCTGTATTGTGTTCGGGAAGGACCCAGAAAAGACTGGAAAAATTGTGGGATAGCACTTCTTTGAAAAACGCCTTTTGGGCCGGAAAATGCATTTGCCAATTGCATAATTACTTGCACCATTATGGGAACTATTATTGGAAACTCGGAAAAATCGCTCGGAATTCAATTCTGGCATTGCACTTCCTCGGTGGCTCTCGGGGCTGGTAACGATACTCTACTCCCTTTATAGCTTTGGCGCCTTTTTCAAATCCAGTTTCGGGGCACAAAATACTCCCAAAGCAATTGTTTTTATAATATGTGTAATATTAGTTTATTTATTATAAAATAAAAATTTTTATTATTCATACCCTCGGGTAATTCTAATGTCAGAATTTGATTCGGAATGCTCGAAACCCACCAAGTGACGGATTTGGAGCGCTTCCCATGGACTATGCAATTTTCCCCCAGAATGCGACCCCCTGGATACCCCTGCAGAGGCGCCCCTGAACGCCCCGGGTAATTCTAATGCCAGAATCGAGTTCGGCATCTCCAAAAACCCCCGAATAACGATGTTTTAGCCATTTACATGGACTATGCGATTTCCCCCCAGAATGACCCCTCGGATACCCCTGCAGAGGCGCCCCTGAGCGCCCCCGAGTAGTTCCAATGCCAGAATTCAATTCAGCATCCTCGAAACACCCCGAGTAACGAGTTTAGAGCGATTTTCATGCACGCTGCCGTTCCTCCCCCAATTCACCCCCCACAGAGCCACCCCCCTGCACCACCGGGTAATTCTAATGCTAGAATCGGGTTCGTCAGCCCCGAAAACCTCCGGGTAACGATTTTCGAGCGATTTTTCCGAGTTTCCAATCGTTCCCATAATGGTGAAAGTAATGATGCAATTGGAAAATGCATTTTCCGGCCCAGAGGACGTTTTTCAAAAAAGTTGTAACCCACATTTTAGCAGTCCTTCTGGGTCCTTCCCGAACACAATGCAGCAAACCGAATCTCTATTCGGGTGATTTTGTTCTAAATCCCCTGGAGTAATACTCCTAGCTTGAAACTTTAATATTCTTTGCTGACAACAATAAAGCGTTTGGAACCCAAACTGTTTCTGATCAAGCATTATTATTAAGTTATTATTAACCTTTCATTTGATGGAGCCTTTGTTTTGCATGTTTCTGATGAATCTACTTCAGTAGCAATGAGCAAAGCAAGACCAAGAACAAGACTCGGATAGTCTTGATTTTGGTCATGCTTATTTAGACTTGTTCTTGGTTTTGCATACAACATCTTGGTGTTGGTTCATTTTACATGTTACTTATTTTCTCTCACTTTTGAAGATCATCATGGTTATACATTATTAATAACTTACAATCTATTATCAACTAGCAAAATTCTTTATTTTCATTCCTATTTGTATATTAAAAATACATTAGCAAAATACATTAGCGTATAATTATTTGTACTACCTTCATTTTTATACACTGACTTTGCATTTCAGAATAGAATTAATAAGAAATTATAACAATTGATATCGAGCACCACACGCTATTACCATAACGACAATAATTTTCTCCTTAATCATTTTATTCTTAAATTAAAAGTTATTTTATATTTTTTCTTCTAAGTTCGATTACCTATAACGTGTGTTTCATAGTTTTTTTTAAACTATGATTTATTTTTATTGTGTATTGTGTTATTGGGTGATGGTGAAATATTGTAAAGCAAACTGGCGATTCGGAACACCATAAATATTTTGTTCTAGGAAAAGCATGTGTTGAGGCTGTTACAAATATTTCAACTTAAATATGCTGTGGAAGTAAGAATATTCAGTACTGATCTCTTTACGTAAAAGCAGGACCAAGAACAATTTTGCTAATCACTATCATGGGTGTGTCTATCATGTCCCGTCGAGGTAGGCAGTTGAACGATTTTCACATATATATTTTTGAATACCTTGTAAGTAATTATGAATCTACATTCGTAAACGATATCGTGAGCGATATCAATCATCGCTTGCCCTATATTGATGGTACAATATCTGAAGCCCACTCCACAAACTTGTTCGGCTACAAACAATTTCAGTTTCGTTTTTAATTAACCGCTTTTTTATACCATCTAGGGTTGGTACCGAAGAAGGATATATGTCCAATACCAAGTATTGGACATATATCCTTCTTCGGATCATATCCTTTTGCATTTGGTTTCATTAGCGTCACTTGGTTTATTTCGTTTACGTATTGGTTTATTTATAATGTCTTTTATTGTGAATATTGGGGTTTAGGTCAACTTACATGTTCATTTTGCTGCATCGGTTATACCATAACCTCGATGTTTCAATGATTCAAAAATTTTTTTCACAATTTGCTTCGCATCCGGTGATAAATGCACCTTTTTGGCCCTATGATGCCACATAGTTAGACACAAGAAAATATTATTTTCGTAGTGAAATGTTTCTACAAATTGAAACTCAGAGACAATATTAAAAATGATTATCCCGAAATCCCCAGTTTCTATTTTATCTAGATAGGTGCAGTACAGGTCAGACAACCATTTATTGTGAAAAAAACGTTCAACTTGAAAGATAAAAATTCGTAAATATATCTTTCCGGGCACAAATAAATAATAGAATAACTTAATAATATATCCTCATACATTATTTCACCAGCCAAACATTTCAGTTGTAAAATAATCATACTATTACCACAGTATAGGAACGAACCAGTATGTTATCTTGTGACGTTACACTGTCGAGCTCTCTGTGACCTACAACGTCGTTCGGATGAGTATCTCATCCGGCGGCCAGTGCTGTGCTGCGATCCAACTAAAGTGCCAGTGGTGAATTTGCGAATCGAATTAATTATTACAGCTTATATTTTTACGGGTTTTTTGTATTATTTTTATAGTTTATAAGAATTTTTTTGCAATAGATACCATTAAAAAGAAGAAAACGGGTTTTGTGTGTGTAGTCGTGGATGTAACAATAAATATCTATTATAATTGTGATGGAAAATTATACCTTTTTCCAAAGGATTCAGGAAGGTGAGAAACTGTTAGTATAATACTTTATTATTTGATCTCCATATTACATTTATGAGCCTTAGTTTCATGCATTGATTTAATTTGTTGTTTTTGTTTCAAAGCTAAAGTTTGGCTCGAAGCATGCGATAGACCTGACTTGATACCAAAACTATAAACTCTATACAATAGTAGTCATCGTTTATGTGGTGTTCATTTTTAACCAGACATGATTATGCAACCCCCATAAAAGAAAACTTTTTTTAAAAAGGCTATTCCAACAATATTCCTTTCATCAAATACTGCAATGCCTAAAGACTTTCAGACAAATGATTTATTGGAAAAGAATTTTGTTCGCTACTTTTGTGGTTATTTAATTGAAACATGTTCGGAAATTCATACATGCAGCGTATGTGAGACGTATTCACAAGCGTATCAGAATTAAGACGATTCGTCTTTATACTGTTACCTTAGAGTTTATGAAAATACGAATAAGGATACTTTTGGAAACTTGAATATTCCGCATGAAAATTTTGTACAATACATCTCATTATTAAAAACATTATTCCAAATGACTTTTGAGAAAGCTGCTATGGAAGATAATATTGTTGAATCACTCATAAATATTAGTCAAACAACAGAGTTTGTACATCCTTATGTTGATTTTCCAACAAAATATTCAATGAAACTTTTCTCCAGGGTACGACTTATTACACATTAAAATGTGTCAATAAAAATTTTAAAAATCATAACAAAATGAAAATAGTAATATGGAAAAATCAATAAATATTTGGTATAAGACTATTGTTTTATTCACTCATCAGTGTACTGTTCTACAATATTTTTTAAGAAAAAACATTTAACACGTTCAAGTCATTTTAAAACTTATGCCACCTACGCCTATGGTAAAATGAATCGTAAAGCGATTGCTCTGGCAATTTATGAATGAAATTTATAAGAGTTATACTACTGGTTCGTTCTTATACTGTGCTATTACTAAAGTTATTATTTTAAATGAAGACGATAGTGGAAATTAAGTAGATCTGGGATAAATAGTTAGTTGTGAATAATATAGAATTAGTTGTAAGTAGGTAATGGCTTGAAGTGAATAATATACTTTTTCCCTATTTACTGCCAGGATTTTTGTTATATTTACAGTCACAGCTCTTGTATTTTGCTTCTTTGCTTTATTCCCATTTCATATCAGTTATTATTAAAAAAATATAACTTTGATAGCTTCCACTTCATGTTTCAATAGTTCAATTTGTCCCATTTCAATTATTAAATAATAGACAATTTTGTGTTTGAAATATTCATTGATTTTTTTCTACTAAATCCTTAAGGCCAGATGCCGAGTCAACTAAATATTGTGAAACGTTATTTCACATACCTTCAGAATATGTCGGAGCAATATAGGCCATCGACTGTGGGTTACAATGTTTGTTGTGAATAAAGAAGGAGGCAATAAACAGTTAGTTGTTAAAGTGCATGAATTCATGAGGACAATTAGTAAGAATTACGTAATCCAGAAGTATTGGAAACAATGATTTGAGGAAGTTTTTTATGAGTGCACCAGACATAACGTATTTATTTTTGAAGAAGCTAGCCATTTGCGGTATTTTTGAGTCATGTAAAAGATGTGAATTATGGGATTTGTGCTTACATGTAACAGACATTCTTTTCAACTTACGTCCGCTACCATTATGACAAATACTAAATAGATCAAATCCAACAGCATGTAGGATAGAAATCAGCAGTTGTGACGACTGTTTACGTTAGATAAAGCATTTGCAATAAGAATAATGTTTGAAGAATATTAACGATATAAATAAAGTAAATATTAATATTTCGAACAATAGTAATTACTCAACTTTTAGAGTGCGTTCGAAATCACTCTGGGTGTCACACCGAGTGCACAACAGTCGTTCGAAAATGAATTATTATATGCTCTGGTTGACTTTCACACGAGTTGGAAAATACCCTGGGTGTCACCCAGAGTGCACTCTTCCTTAACCAACTCTTCCGCTAGGTAAATTTCACTCCTGTCATTCCTTGTCAGTTTTTTGTTAAGTTATTCACTTTTAAGTTGCTTTCACCACTTGCATTGTGATTGTTTTTGCATATTATTATTCATTTTTCGAGAATCGCGAACATGAAATTCCAGTTAGTTAATGATGAAAATGGCGAAATATCTATGTTAGGTTATAATTATACACCAGCTCGTTCGAAAATACACCGATAAAATTTACTCTATTGGCCAGACCTATTCTCACCCCTTTGGGTGAAGTTTAACCATTTTTCGAACGCACTCTTAGGACTTGCGCATTAACTCGTAAGTTGACAACTTGACATTGTAAAACAAAAATAGTAAGTTGATATATAAAATTATGATTGCTACTTACATGTTGTTAATGGAAAAACGCAAACCTAGAAATTTGTTTCTCGATTATAATTTGACATTACATTCGTTCTGCAATTTCCCTTCCCAGTGGTGGAAAAATATGAAAGTTTTTGGGTTAGCAGCTTGGACCGAAGTCCCCCATTCAATATTCTTCGTTGATAGCAGCCATTTTCATGCACACAACCATTGATTAAAAAATATTTTTTAATCAATGACACCACTGACGATGTGACACTGAAAGTCTGGAATTCCAAACTACATAATGTGAAGTTGGTCGTCAAAAATTGTCTTTTATACCGATGTTTTCATGTCAGAAAGAAAGGTCTTTACTATGCCAATACGAATTTTAAAATATACAGTGCACCCCATTTTAAATTAAATGTATCAAGTGTATTTCCAGTTGAGCTGGAAATAAATGATTTATCAAAAAAAAACACATCAGATTCATTTTTTCTTACTGGGCTTATTAGTAAAGTTTCACTAATATCATTTTTTCCGTTTCAAAGATATTTAGGCACTTGGTTCTATACTTTACTCCAAACCTATGTAACAAATTCGACTTGCAACATAAAAGTGAACCGGGGAGTGATCTATGATCGAACATCGTATTTCAGTAATTTAAGATTGAAAATTGAGTTTCTTATAAAATGAATTTAACATTACAAATACATTTTTGTTTTCAAATTTATGTTTTATAGTTTTGCTTTTTTAAACAAATATTTTACAATTAATTTTAGTGAGATAAGCTTATTTTAACTACAAAAAAACATTGTTATTACTCAAATTTATTTGGATTCAAAAGATTTTAAAACTAGAAGATGAGTAAATAAATGTAAAATAGGATGGTTTCTAAACTAATATCATTAATCTAGTTCTAGTTCGTTCGTTCTTAGTCAATGGTTCTGTGATATCCAGGATTCCATTACATATCTCGACAAAGTATAAAATTGTAGCATAGCTTGTGTCAAATACTATCACGATGTTTACGGTTATCGAACGTGATTATTTATATTAAGGAAATGGATTCGGATGAGATTTATTGATATATATGTAAATATATTGACTTTGCATAGTATCCAGTAGTTATTATATGATGAACTGAAAAGAAGGATACAGAAACGAACCAGCTTGAAGATCGAGGAAATAACGCTTGAAGATCGAGGAAGTGTAGAGCAGATTTCGAAATAGAACATATATACAAGAGCATTTATTCGCCATAAAAACGATAACAGAAAATTTTCGATGAACTTATGAACCTCCAGAAAGCTTTTGACGCGGTTCCAAAACAGAAGGATGGAAAATACTTAGAGATGTGATTTTATGTCCATCTAACGTGATTTATACAAAAGTTCCTCCTGAATGATCTAGCGACCTTTGAAGATGTTGTCAGTTTTCAAATAAGTTTCAAAAATTTGCTACCTTATACACTTCAAACTTGATACACTGTATAACCCTTCAGAGACATATTATTTACTACAAACCCCCGTTTTTTAATGCCATCTTCAACGTAGGAGAGGCAACGGGTAATTATTTGACAATTTAACATTAAATTCGAAAACTATTTAGAAGAAATATGTCACATATGGAGCGACTTGCATTTTCTACTGTTAGTTTTTGTAGTTTTCTCGCAATAGTAGTCGGCAAAAATAGACCTAACAAGAAAAGAGTTGAAAAAATAGATAAAAATAGTAATGTGTTTTGATTCTTGGACAAGTGTGTTTATTGAGTCCGGTGAAGTATACAGAACCCACTTATTTTCATTTTATTCAGCTTCTTCCAATTTCCTCGATCTATTTTTTCGGGCTTATTTTTCCCAGGTCTATTATTTCAGAAATATATTTTCCAGCTCTTTTTCCAGATCTCTATCCTCCAAATCTATTTTTTACGGGTCCATTTTCCACTTATAATGAACCAACTATTTTATTTAAAAATATATTCCATGCTGAAGACAGCGTGAAGCAGAGGGTGGCCCAATGAATGAGAAATAAGTATTTTACCAACATTGTTGTGTTGTGTTCATGAAGAATAATAAATAAAATCAACGAATTTGATAATTGTCCAATATTTTGAAATTGAAAATGGAAGCTTCTTGAAAAAAGGCAGCTTTTTTTAGACCGGGGAAGTTAGGACACAAAAATCAATTTTTTCCGAGATGGAATAATATTTTCATAATCGAAGACACATTTATACCCAATTATTTTCCTAAATTCTCGAATAAATTCCGCTGGACACTGAGATAGATATCAGCGTAAAATACTCCAATTTCGAGCGTTATACGTTGTGCGTGCAAGCTGCGTTGCAGTCTAAGGCGAAATTTATTGAGAAAATGATTAGGGGTCAAGGCTTTTTCGATAACAATCCATCTCGGCAAAACTTAATGTTAGGTAGATTTTTCGACCCTACTTCCCAGGACTATATCCCATTTAACCGAATTATCTTATTTTTTCCGAGATCCGAATAAGTGTGTGTATGGTGAATATTATAAAACTATTTTGACCTTTGACTTAAGTAAAATTTAACTTGTAGAATGACGTCATATGTTATAGTTTACTTCAAAATGGGATATCAATTAAAATTAACTTTATGAAAAACCTGGTTTTTCCTCATTGCATAAGTTTATTGCTTGTCTGTCCATTCAGACTCCTAAGTTTAGGAAAATGGAAAATGAAAATTCGACACCGGGAACTAATAAATCAAACTCGCAGTCAATACAAAATGACATCATAAAAATCATAATTACAATTAAAAAAATCTAGGTTATATTTTTCTTTTTCCCGTTTTTTCTTTCTATTTTTCTCCTTTTATTTAAAACATGAATATTTAAAACATGTTGCATAAAGTATTCAAACATTTTCCATCTCCAACTACCGAATAAACTATTCGAAGAAAACCTGTTTTAATTTAAAAATTCGGAGTTAACAAAAAAAAAACATAAAACTACTCACTACTTATCAGTTATGTTATAATATGTGACTGGAAAGAATAAAATATTTATTGAGGACATTGGAATATTACGTCTAGTCACCTAAAAATACACATTCGGAATTTTCCACTAAAAGTGTTTTTTTCCACGAAAATATATTTTATCGTTCAATAAAATTTACCACAAATAAACATTTTATTCTGAGTTTTACAAAACATTCATCTTGTGTGATGTTCCTTAATGTCTTTTGTAAGTTCCTTGTGGCATTACTTATTACCCAAAAAATAAGAGAAAAAATAATTCCTTAAATGTATTTTGCATCGGTCAAAATATTTTATTTTAGAAATTTTTATAGTCTTGGGTCTTATCTTGGGTTTTATGTAGGTAAAGTAATTACTAATTCGCCTTCACTTCAAGGTAGCCACAACTAACTTATTTTTATGACAAGAAATGGTTTTTTAATCCGGTTATAAATATCAGCTAGTGGGGTGCTTAACGAAATATCATAAATTGCTCATTAACTGTTACGTCTAATACAACTGGTTTGAACATTTTAAAAAACTTTGAACTAGTAGTTATGCAATGGACCGTTCACTTGTGGAATATACAGGAAGGAAAACGAAAAGCTGAACAAGTTTTACTATAGAGATTGTATTGATTGATTTAATTTTATGATAAGATTTTTGATGCAACAAAAATTCACTGGGAATCAGAGGAGTAGTTGTTTCTGATTCGGGAACTTTTACATCTATGTTACTGTCAACCATATTGTTGTGAGAAGATAGTCAATAAAAACTTGTTAATATTGATAGGTTTGAATATCAGAAATAGGAAACAAAATAGCTATACTCCAATCAACTTCTTAATTACCAGTAGCATGTGAATTAGTTTTATTAGGCTTAATGTCTGAGATGTAAAAGTGTGTTTAATCTGGGAAATAGTACAGGTCGTTTTTGCAGTCTCAATTATTTACATATAGAATGTATAAAACTAGATTAATTAATATTAATTGAACATTTTATTCGATTATTATATTGATATAGATATTCTGAAAATAATCCTTTGAAATTTAGAGGCATCTTAAAAATAAGTTTCCAACGGACTCCTTAAAATTCCTAGTTGAAATACTATTCTGCAAGTATACATTATAAAGGACAGTGAAAATTTATTTATTTCAAATGGTTCCTTTAAAATTTCAAGTTGAGTATGTGGCAACTGTGCTTAGGGTGCTATTGGACATTCAATAAACAAGTTAAAGACAAAATTTATTGAAAAAGAACATTTGTAACTAACCTGCACGAACTGTTCTTGGTCTCTGACATGCTTCTAGTCATTTGTGATATTAATGATTAAGTATAAGTAGTTATAAAAATAGATAAAAGTCAGGGTCTCTGGAAACGACAAAAAACAAAAGGAGATACCCAATAAGCCATTTAGAAGAGTAGAGACTACTATTAGGAGAAATAGTTAAACCTGTGGATTTAACCAAAGTGAATAAAGTTTGTAAGGATATAATTGCAGAATTAAATGTATTCGGTGCGTCAAAAACAATCAAACAGTGGAAATGTGATTTGAATTCTTGAAAATAAGATTTTTTTCAAATATTGTGATCACTATCTACTAAGATCTGACTGTTCATACTGTAGTATAGTGCTGTAGTACGAGAGCGCAGGATATTGTTCTGGGAACAATATAATTCCAATATGTGAGCAATTAATGACTCTCAAACTTATCGGAAAATTATACTTCCATAAAAAATGGTCTGTTATCTCATTCAATTCGTTGAAATGTCGCGATTTGGACAAGATTCTTTAAGTTCTATTCAAGAAAAAGTGACCGAAAGTAAACCCAAAAATACAATACTTTTATTTCTTCTACTCGAGAATTACACTCGTGCATCAAAATATACCTGATTATTTCATATTCAAGCATGTTGTTAGTAAAAACTGTATTCGGTTATTTTCATATTTTGTTAAAAGACCCCTTCTCCTTCGGAGTCGGGCTCTTTCGTCAAAATAGGAAAATGAACTCATGCAGTTATTAGACAACATACTTTTATGACAAATTATCGGTAATTTTGATACACTTGTGTAATTACTCCCGATTATTTTTTTCACTTATCAAAATCTGATATTTTGGTGGTTTTATATCTATTTTTCATTTGTTTATATTCATTTTTCGTATATCTTCTCTAATTTGATCTTCCCATCTTGCCTTCGGTCTTCCTTTTAGTCTGCTTAGATGTGCTGTCCAGTTTGTTATTCTTCTTATTATTGTTGATGTCTCTCTTCTAGTTACATGTCCATACCATTTTAACTCTTGAGCTTTTATGAACCTCACGATATCTTCTCCTTTCATCTTCTCTCTAATTTCATAATTCATTATTTTTCTGAATTCCCCCTCTTCTGTTTTCACTGGGCCAAAAATTTTCCTTAATATTTTTCTCTCAGCTATCCTTAAGTTTTCTTCGTTTTTACTTGTCAAACACATAGTCTCTGCGGCATATGTCATTGTTGGTCTTATAGCAGCTTTGTACAATTTCAATTTGGTGTTTTTACTTAAATGTCTGTCATTCATCAATTTATTGTACTTCCAGTACGCCTTATTTCCCGCTTTTATTCTTTCTGCTATCTCTACTTTTCTATCATTTTTCTCGTTTATCATCACACCTAAATATTTAAAATTTTCTACTTTTCTAAATTTGTAATTCTGTATTCTTATTTCGTTTATATTTCTCGTTGTTTCCCTGCTGACTATCATGTATTTAGTTTTTTCTTCATTTATTTCTAAGCCTCTACTTTTCGCTTCTCCAGCCAAATCGCATAGCATCTTATCCAGGCTGTTTCTATTTCTTGCAATTAAAGCGAGGTCGTCTGCATATCCTATTACTTGTCATATTCTGAGAAATTATAGTTCCCCGAGTTATCGCTTTAATCGCTCCGTCTAACGCTATATTGAACAGCGTGGTTGATAGTGCATCACCCTGTCTTACACCTTTTTCAATAGCAATTTCTTCTGTGTATCCCTCATCTGTTATTACTTTGGTTTTCGAATTGTTAAATGACATTTTTGTTAGCCTGATAAGTTTTTTCGGTATTCCCATTTTATGCATTTCCTCTAATAGTTTTTAATACAGGAGAGTAATATTCAACATAATTTGATGCCAACTAACTGGGAAAAAGTTACAACGTGGCAACGATGTAAAACATCTGTCATGTTTTGTTATTGCAAACTTATCGTAAATGAACTTTACTTATGATTTATAGCATACATTTGGTATTTTAAAAATTTTGACAAGTTCCCTATACTCAAGATCTTTCCAATCGACAGTTTATTTGTCGCACCCTGTATAGATACTGACTATAATAATTTTTTTAAATTGTTTATTATAAAACTTGTTTCCCATATTTACCTCTCCAAGGAACTAGAATATAACCAGCCTATTTGGTTAAAAAAAGGTAGAACGTGTCGCTGGACACACAATAGGAACTTTAGTTCCTTTAAGCAAACATTTTTTGAATCAATAAATAAATACACATATTAATATAAGAATTTATTTTACTCCGGATGAAACTTCATTTAACAAAAATATACAGTAGTATTAATTATAAATAAAAATAAAAATCTTATCATTAAGTTGATTGGCACAATAGTTATTTTCATGATACAAGTGCGTGAAGTTATACTTTTACGAAAATGCCAAAATATTATATGAAATAATCCGTACAAATTAACAACAAATACTTAAAACAGAATGAATTGGGTATTTAAGGGGGCCTCAGATTTCATAAAATTATGTAATACATCTGACGTTATAGATAAACAATTTGCATATTCCTTGGTGGTCGAGTAGTAAGCAAACCAGAATCTCACGCGGTAGACCCGGGTTCGATTCCCCGTGAAGAAGTTTTTTTTAATTGTTAATTTTATTTTTGAATAATTATTCTGCATGATATTAATAACGACAACAGGTGGACTTTGAAATATTTAGCAGAATATTCATTATTATAGATAATGGTACGGTACCCTTCATGAGGGAGTCCGACTGGCAACATCTACTTATAATAGCATCGTATATTTAAAAAGGGAAGCCGTAGCATTATACAAATTGGACATTCAAGAACTGTACGTTTACCACAAAAAATTAGTGAAAACATAAAATTGAATTGTTAAATTTTTAATTTGAAGTTATATTACAGTGGACAGAAATTTTTATTTTCTAGATTTTTTCTTAAGTGGGTCGTAGAAAAAATATGCTGTTCGACTCGTGTGGATTGTCCATATCGCACTTGAACGATTGAGCACAACTTCGTCTTAGTGCGATATGGCCATGATATCCACACTAGTTGCACAAACTACTATTTTTATCAAAATATGCCCTTTTACATTTAAAAACAAGCTGCCAAATGTCAAATCAATTTATCCATCCATTTTAAAGTTATCGAATTAAAACATTCAAGTTTTCAAAATTTCAACACCCTGTATTTCGAAAAGTAAATGTGCTAGACCCCTTAATCCTCATATCATTTTGTCCAATTTTACGAGAGAAATCTACATGTAAACGTAGTAATTACCCTCAACGTTCGAGATGCTTACATCATTTTTTGCGCGATCGTATTGAAATAAATTCCGAATCAAATAATTTAAATTTCTTCGAAATGAACGAAATGTCAAAAGTGACATTTATACTTCTCGATCAGTTTAAAATATATTTTGCATTTTGGTGAAATTTATTACTTTTCGACGTCTGAACGGTAAGTAAATCACTTACCGACGTGTTAAACTTAGAAACCAGTAAACACAACCTACCGTCCTGACAACCGATGCTGTAAATAAACAAAAAAGATCAATCGCGCAAAAAAAATTATTGAAATAATAGTAAAAATTTATCCGAACAAATTCAAGAAGATCACCAGCACTACGAATACCAGCTTAGCACAGAATTTTAATATAGCACCGGTGGTTCAGTGGTAGAATGCTCGCCTTCCACGCGGGCGGCCCGGGTTCGATTCCCGGCCGAAGCATATGAATCGCTGCTTCGTAAACGAGAGAGAGACTCAGGAGAGAGCACACGCACGCAAGCAAGGCACATAACGAAGCAACGTAACATAACGTATCGTAACGGTCAGATCTTTTGCGTCGCGACCTCCGGTCGCTATAACCTAACCTGACGTAAAGAACTAAAGTTCCAAAAACAAGTTTTGTTCTGAAGTGAAGCTAAAAATATTCACAAGTATCAAGATATTGCAACGTTGGTCGGATAATATGTATTGTCCTTGATAAACTCGGTCCATAATCTAGAAATAGTTGTGAGATTAATTTAAAAATAATTTAAAACCACTCCAAACTTCAAAGTATTTGTGTCAAATATCTTAAATGATGCGTATTACGGTTTAGACATAATAAGTATTTGAATAAAACATTAAAGACAACGACACCTACATACATTCTATGTATATTAAACATGAATATTTATATGGAGGGTTCGGTGCATATACAAGGTTTTTCCCGACGACCGGCTATTGAACGTTACTGAAAAACTACAAAGATATGATTATAATTATGAAATATTGTATTAGGGGATTATGAGTATATCTAAAACATTGTTTGACAGCGGTTATTTCGGTAGTCGATGTTATCACTGTATATATTCTCCTTTTTTGTAAGCTAATTTGTTTGTCAGCTGTGAGACAATCCATCACTAATATTTTTTTTGATAAAGCGTCGTACAGAATGCTCTTAGTTTTTTCCTACAACCACTATGCAAAACACGCTTTTTCACACAAGTTTTTATACGCAAAGCAGGCCTTTTCTTAATTCTTATGATAACCTTTGGAAAAGTAATGCGAAAAGTACTCGCTATGGCACTTTTCCGCACCGAAATGTCAAACAAAGCTACCAATAACATGTCAACTTTTTTTGACGATTCAACCTAATAGTGAATTTCTTATTAGTGTACAATTTTCAAATTTAAACCAAAAGTAAGTAAACGATTTATTACATTATTTATTTATTATAAAAACATCAACCTATTAAGCCTCATTCTAGGAATGGTGAACCAAGATCAAAATAATTTATCTTTTGAGTTGTCCAATTCAGACAATGAAAATACTCGTCCAGATAGATATTATCGAAAAGGCTCGAACTGCAACCGAAAATTTGTTACCTGAGGTTCAAATTTTACAATTAATTAATAATTCAACTGATTTTTCTATTTATTTTCATATTGTAAGTTTCTCTTCAAGGTTTAAATAAAATAACTGTATGAATTACTGTATTTCTTTCATTAATAAATTTGGTTGTAGAAAAAATATTGTGTACAACTTGTATGCAAATCACGGAAGACGAATTTTCGTCATGTTCTGCGCACCTCACAAAACCCGCCATATTGCCAATCATATATTTAATGTTTTGAATGACTGTCATATTGTCACGTTTGTTATTAATTTTAATATTTTGTGTAACAGGTTCAGAACGTTCAATTATTTCACCAACTTATTGTCTGGCTGCATGGGCAATGCCTTAAAGCAAAAAAAATGACTGTCATAACTATAACCTACACAACCAAATCTTACTTGTTGTAATCGTTCATTTTTGTAATAAATTGTGAACTCTGAACATTGGAACATTGTTAAATAAAGATTTTGTCTCTTGTTTTCGTTTCAAATTCAGTTATTTGTCAAGCGTTTGATTTCGCGCGTTATTTTCTGATTGGCTGATTTTTCAATATGGCGGCGTTTTGGAAGTTTTTTTTGATTGGTCGTGCGCGGTAACACACCTTCTTCTCTATTACACCATGGATTATATAAGGTTCGTAAACTGTAAATTGATGTGTATTTTCAAATAACAAACAGGTCAAAATAGAGTTACAGTAATGAAATCTTTTTAAATTTGTTAATTACATAATAAATGTGAGTGTTACAGAATAATTGGCCAAACAACTAGATTATTCGATGATCTCCAAACACCCAATAAATATATAACTTATCATTATTTACTTAAAAATTGTAGAACTAATGGAATTGTAAGCTAAGAAGAATCAAATTTTTGTAGATAATATGTTATCTTGACCGACAAGGCAAAGTTAACGAGGAACGGAGTGTTTAATAGACAATAGCAATTATTGGGCATCTACAAATCCCCATGTAACGCGAGAAAGTAACTTCCAAGAGAAATGGCAAGTTGATGTATGATCTGCAATTGTGCAGTTGTACAAATCCACCCAAAATTTACAATATTTGGTACCAAAAGAATTAAGCTGTTTAGAGACGGACCTATAGCAAAACAGGAAGAGGATAATTTTTTTCTGCATGTGCAGACCATTTAAGGACACTATCGATATGGAGACCAAGAAACTTAATCCAATTTGAAGAGCTTATCAAGCCATTGTATAGTTCAACAGGTTACAAAGCTCCTCTTCAAGATAACACTATAGTATTCTTTGTTGAACCACAGTTCGTTCGAATGATACCAGGACTTCATAATAATGAGATCCTTGCATAATTTGGTAGAATGTAGCAGTTGGCATATTTGAACAGGTTACACCAGTCTCATCAGAAAATGAAGTGATAGGATTCTAGGGAGGTGTATCGTTGTGTAAATAATAATTGGATGATGATTCTTTATTCTTCCGCCGATATAATTCATCTTCCAAATTATCTTTCCCAACTTAATTTTTTCAAATGGAGAACACCAAGAATAATTCATTCACCAATCAAGGAACATTCATTGGCGCATATTCTTCAACTCTTCCTCTAAAATTTAAAAGTTTAACCGTCGCTAAAACGAAATCAGTATTCGCTAATCACATTTCCGGTAAAATTTCAAAGAATTCCTCTAAAATAGCCTTCTAAAACTATTATTTTTAAAGGGATGTTAAAGTGTGCCTTTAAATAATAACGCTAAAAAAATGGCGTATGTAGATGCTGCTGGTGAAGCTGTGATTGAGGAATTAATTGCAACCAAGAAAGGTAAGAAAATTTTGTAACATTATATTTGAAATAGTTCAAATTAAGTAATTAAGTAATACCTTCCAAATAGGTATACCCGAGGGTATACCCACTAATTTATTTAAAAGTATTTTTCGCTTTTCCAATGTAATGTTAGGTCCTATCCATTGGACGTGATGGCTAGAGCCAGACAGAAACACTGGAGGGGTGCGACCAGAGAGGAAGTACAGGAATGAATGGAGGAAATGGAGAGGAGGTGGGATGAGTATGAGGGCGAGTAAAAGGAGCGATTGGGAGCAGGAGAAATTGGGTGGACCGGAAATTCGGGGAGGTGAACTACTTCTTGACGCAGGTGCTCACTGGACTTGGGTCGAGAGTAGACTTCCTCCTCAAGATTGGAAAAGAGAGACTGGAGTGTGCGAGGGATGTGAAATGGATGATGATGTGGAACGTTTTTAGATGCTGGATGAACGAGGAAGTTCTGAGGAAGTTGAAAAATAAACTAGGGGAGACGGTGTATTGGGAAAACATGGTGGAGATAATGTTGAGGGGCGAGGAGGAATAAATGGAGATAAGTGGCGTAGTGGAGAGCATGATTAGGGAAAGAGAAGGACTCGATATGGTATGTGGGAGGTAGGAGTGATAGAAGGGAGAAGATGACGGAGAGTGTGTGAGGGACTGCCGCCGCCTTAAAGTATGCTAGGGTAGTGATTCCGAGGCAGGAGTAACGGCGAGTTTGGGGTGGGTTTGGTTGGTTGGAATTCCATTGGGGATAAGTCCAACCCTGTCTGGGTACTGGTTAGGACCCATTCGAACATGAGCTTCCCATCTCGGCCCGAAAAAAAAAGAAAAAAAAGGTACTGTCAGGAATGTTAATTGATATGATAAAACCGCATCTACAAGAAAGAAACAATATTACTGCTCTACCAATACATTTATAAATTCTCGCCAGTCTCCACATTTATGATTCGGGGGGATACCAATTGAGTTTTGGGACAGGGTCACATTTTTCAAATAAGTCAACTGAGCATGAGCAGACGTTTTAATGAAGTTTTTAATGTTATTTATAATCAGCTATCACCTAATTGGATAGTATTTCCAAACACTGTCCTTTAAAATAAATTATTTTCAACAGTCCTCTAATATGTATACTTGCAGAATAGCATTTCAACCTAACATTTTTAGAGGCCTCTGAATTTTAAGCGATTAGTTACAGAATATACTGTATTCACTCTACAGAAGAAATTTTTTTAATTAAATTTACGCAGAAAAACAACAAACTTGGTAAATAAAAGGACTGTGGAGGTACTGGGTATGGGATCTCATGTTTTTATATAAAACCAAACAGGAAGCTATTTGAGACTTGTATACGTTTATATGTATTACCAAGTATCCGGAAGATAATAAATGATAATATTCAGCTTTGAGTAAAAATAACTTAATGAAGGTCAATGCTAATCATTTGTTAGCATATTCCAAACAAAACAAAATACTCACCTTATCAAATATAAATTGTGAACTGGAATATACCTTAAAAATTACCATTTTTCATATGATATTTATACACAGTGTTTGTTAATTGAATTATTTTAGAGATAACTAAATTTTCATGGAAATTCCTCACTCCCAGCTTATAAGTAGATTGCTGGGATATTAAAATTATTTTTCCACCTACTTTACCGGAAAGTATTGTTTAGCATCCCAATGGCGGGAAATTCTTAACGTTCTTTACGTAAATTTTCATCAAATGTCAATATACCATTTTTGCCTACCTTACCGCAAAACAAATCATATGAACACCAAAAATAGGGTGGAGAGTATTGTTTAGCAGCACAAAGGTCCTATCGCCACGATTTTTGAAGTTTTTCACCATCTGTCAAAAGAAGTAGGTATTCCAAACAAGATTGAGTGAAATTGTATTAAAATTGCAGTTTCAGTATTTTTAGAGGACCATTCATTTTTTCCTGTGTTTAGTTACGAATATTCGAATTTCACAGATGTTCTTTCGGATAATTCCATCAAATTTGACAACGTTGAAATACTTTCATAGTTTGCCCTCCTTACTATCATCAATTTCTCCATATTTTTCACTTCTCCCATTTCTACACTCAGAAAATTATAAATATTACAAGAAAATATTGAAGAAAATTTTACTGTTAACTTTCGAAAAATGTTCACAAGCTTAGAGCACTGGTCAGGAACCTTTTAACAATTAGACAGCTATCAGGAAGACTAAACCCGAGACTAAACCTAAACAATGTCAGCATTCCGTTGGTTCCACTGTTGTTAAACCAATACTTTGTATTATCTTACGCGAATTTCGATCACCAATCTTTTTCAGAGATTGGAGGTAAGGGCAATTATACGAATTGTCTCAATACGATAGACTTTGTGTATGTTCTGTGGTATGAAATATGACAGACCAAACAATAAAAAATAAAGGAAAACACATTTTTTCTCCAAGGGTCATAGCTGATGACTTATGTGACGACTTATCACAAATACTTTATCTCTTATCTTTTTCATAAGGTCTAGTGCGGCTCTGCATGGTAAATCCGAAAAGTTTCATGGTTTTATTGCATCTCAAGCCTAAGTCAAGTCAAGTGAGTTTCTTAGATATTAAAAAGAACTTCACCTACGTATCAATGATAACGATATCAAAAAGGGATATACAAATAAGTTAAAGATTCAACCTTGTTATATTT
>CAJUYG010001458.1:57488-68737 GCA_910591675.1 Galerucella calmariensis
AATCCACAGTATGAAAGTTTCAATTTAGATGTAATATGGTCTTTGAAGTGTTACATATAGCACCACCTCTTGTTTCTTCTGATTCTACACCCAAAAAGTTGGTAGATAGCCACTCGACATTTTCTTTACCAAATCGATATAATGGGTGGTATGAATAATACCAGAGTATAAACTCCGAGTATGTTCTCATGAGCATGAGCATAAAGTATGAGTTTGTACTCCATTTCATATGAATAAAAATATTTTAATTTGATGAGTTTCTCCTCCTAATACATAAAGTAGATACTCACTATTTAATTTCCAAACTTGTTCAAATCCAAAAAATTGTTTACAAACAATTCCTGTTCGATAGCAGGTTTTCGGCATATGCCTTCATATGTTATGAGTGCGTATTTGCGCGAAGCAATCAATCAACGTATTGGTACAATGAGTGAAAGCAGTGAAGATGAAGAGTGTAATAAAAGTTGCGAATCGCAAATGGGATTTGTGCATATGCTTCGTGATTTTCCCATACTTTTGTCGAAGTCACAAACACCATCTGTCCAACCTTCAAAATCGAAAGCACTCGAAGCGATGAGAAAACAATGGGAGCTTAATTTTGGTTTACAAATAACGACAAGTCAAATCTACAAAAAAATTAACAACATGAAATCCAGACTCAAGAAAAAGAAAATATTAATAGTACTGGGAATAAGAAAATCATTTTGCAAGATTGGGAAAAGATTTTGTTGGAAATTATGGAAGGCGACACAAATCCAGTTCTTACAAAGATTCCAGGTAATATAATATTTATATCCTGGCCATGATGCGCCTACGCTTGTAAACCACTCATCTGCATTGCGATTGGCTTGAACATTGATGCTGTGATATCCCTTGCGATTAATATATATTCATCACCATGAAAAGGTGGTTTTCTTATTCTTATGTGGGTGCAATCAATTACACCCACTGCACATGGAAAATTGTACTTTGTTTGTCATATTTTATTACATCCGCCGCAGTGCGAGGGAATTTTATCCACTGTTCGCATTTTTCTAGCGGCAGATGTTTGGTGAACACCAATATCTTCTCCTACTCCTGTGTGAAACCCCGGATTACCCACATACTTCAAAAATATTTTCATTTTATCAGTGTTACATATAGCACCACCTCTTGTTTCTTCTGATTCTACACCCGAAAAGTTGGTAGATAGCCACTCGACATTTTCTTTACTAAATCGATATAATTATTTAAAATCACGATCACACGTACTTCTTCTAGGTTTATAATATTTTTTTAAACGCAAATTAAGCATGAGCTCGGCCATAGCTCTGCCGCAATCAAACTAAAGTCTGGTTACTATTAGACTCCAAAATTATGGAGTAGATTCTCATCCTAAAGAGCATAAACACAATTTTATTTATATGAAAAATGAGAATATTCTCACAACAAATTGTACATAAGAGTACCTACTCAAGTGGAGTATCTGCTTCTAGTTTTTATTCATACCACATAGAGTATTTACTCCAAATTTTTAAGTATAATCCTTGATTATATAAATGCTCATTTTTATTCATGACCCTTATAATAGGACGTACAGGTATAGGACGTATAGGTATTCCTCAGCTCCCGCTGAGATGTCAACAATTTATGCTAAAGGCCATTTCAAATGAGGATTAAAAACATCATGTGTTTTTCTGAAGTTTTTGTTTCTTTAACCCATTTTGGTGGGTTCCGCAATCTATACAAATATTCAGCAGACCATTTAGTGCACAATTGCCGAAATGTTCATTAATGTTCAATTACGTTAGATACATTTTTCACATGTACAGATGTGAGAGGCTCTCCTATTAGGAAGTGTGCCGGGGTGAGACAATATAAATCTGTAGAATTTGCAGATAGAGGACACAATGGCCTAGAATTCAATATCGCCTCTAATTGCGTTAAAACCGTGATCATTTTATCATAACTTCAATATAATATTAACAATTTTCCGAAGACGAAACTATGTATATTTTATACCAGCTTCCTACAACCCTCCCCAATGTGGTCTAGCTGGCGGAATGAATTTCCACTCTATTAGCTTGAAAATAAAAAAAATATCCGGTATCTGTTTGTTATATTGTGAAGAGACAATAAAAATATTTAGCGTGCGAACAAATGCGTCGGTGCTAAGGCTATAACCAATTCTAAATGAACTGCCTTAGACACACAAATAGTGCTATATATACTTCAGTTGTGGTAGATTCTCGTGATTGATTGATTGATTACAAAAGGTCCCCCAAAATCGATACCTACTTTTAAAAACGTGTGGGATATAGTCACTCTATTCTCAAGAATTTAACCCATTACTACAATTACTACTAAATGTGCAGGCGAGCCTTGTCCTAGACAACTCAAGCCAAGGTTTCGGCATTGAGGCAACTGGTGGGCCCATTGTGCCATTGCTGCTACCTAGACATCCATGAAGCCGAGCCCTTCAATAAAGGCCACAACCCTTTTCAATGGATATCTGCTTGTGTCTCCAGGGGCCATAACAGGGACTCCAAAGATTCGCCTGCGTAGTACAGCCCAGTGTGGACACTCTAAGAGAACATGGACTGACGTTTCGTCAGTCATGCTGCAACCCCTACATAGGGAACTTTCCTCTACTCCTAAGTTGTGGAGGTGTTTCCTCATACAGCAGTGCCCTGTTAGGAGTCCTGCTATCTTCCTTAGCCTACTCCTTGGTAGTTCTGTAGCTGCCCTGGCGTGTCCATCAGTCCATCCCTTCAGTAAAAGTTTGGATTGTCTAGGACCCTGCAGTGCATTCCAATGAGCGAGGTGCTGATTCCTCAGCCACTTCGTCTTCTTGCGTATTTTTTGTATTGTTAGGCCCAGGGTTGGGCCCGGGCCCAACCCAACCTTCCGCAGCCAGAGCATCCGCCATTTCGTTGCCTTCAAAGCCAGAGTGGGCTGGAATCCATTCTAGCCACACCACGTTCCGCCTTGCAAGATTGGCAAGTCGTTCTCGACATTCGTTAGCAAGTCCTGAGTTGCTGGTATACCCACTCAGGGCTTTAATTGCTGCCTGACTGTCGGAGTATATGGTTATGCGTCCAGCCCCTGCTCTATCACTGGAGCATGAGCCATCTGTGTACCAGACGGTCCCATTAGGCTGTGTATTCCTCTTTTTGGAACTTTAGTTCTTTACGCCAGGTTATGTTTGAGCGACCAGGGGTCGCGACGCAAAAGATCTGACCGTTACGTTACGTTATGTTACGTTGCTTCGTTATGCGCCTTGCTTGCGTGCTTGGGCCTCCTTAGTCTCTCTCTCGTTTACGAAGCAGCGATTCATAATAAATATGCTCCTGCCGGGATTCGAACCCGGGCCGCCCGCGTGCAATGCGAGCATTCTAACCACTGAACCATCGCTGCTATATTGAAATTCTATGCAAAGCTGGTATTCGCAGTGCTAGTGATCTTGAATTTGTTCGGATAAATTTTTACTATTATTTCCATAATTTTTTTTGCGCGATTAAGGGGTCTAGCTACTTTTCGAAATACAGGGTGTTAAAATTTTGAAAACTTGAATGTTTTAATTCGATAACAAAATATATTTTAAACTGATCGAGAAGTATAAATGTCAATTTTGACATCCCGTTCATTTCGAAGAAATTTAAATTATTTTATTCGGAATTTATTTCAATACGATCGCGCAAAAAATGGTGTAAGCATCTCGAACGTTAAGGGTAATTACTACGTTTGCATGTAGATTTCTCTCGTAAAATTGGACAAAATGATATGAGGATTAAGGGGTCTAGCACATTTACTTTTCGAAATACAGGGTGTTGAAATTTTGAAAACTTGAATGTTTTAATTCGATAACTTTAAAATGGATGGATAAATTGATTTGACATTTGGCAGGTAGTTTTTAAATGTAAAAGGGCATATATTTTGATAGAAATAGTAGTTTGTGCAACTAGTGTGGATATGATGGCCATATCGCACGAGGACGAAGTTTGAGTACGACGCCGTAGGCGGAGTGCTCAATTGTTCAAGTGCGATATGGACAATCCACACGAGTCGAGCAGCATATTTTTTCTACGACTCACTTAAGAAAAAATCTAGAAGATAAAAATTTCTATAAACTGTAATATAACTTCAAATTGAAAATTTAACAATTTAATTTTATGCTTCCACTAATTTTGTGGTAAACGTAAAGTTCTTGAATGTCCAATTTGTATAATGCTACGGTTTCCTTTTTTAAATA
The DNA here is from genome assembly GCA_910591675.1 of Galerucella calmariensis. Classification (NCBI taxonomy): domain Eukaryota; kingdom Metazoa; phylum Arthropoda; class Insecta; order Coleoptera; family Chrysomelidae; genus Galerucella; species Galerucella calmariensis. Next base: position 61,720 of record CAJUYG010001458.1, read on the forward strand.
TACGATGCTGTCATAAGTAGATGTTGCCAGTCGGACTCCCTCATGAAGGGTACCATTATCTATAATAATGAATATTCTGCTAAATATTTCAAACGTCTACCTGTTGTCGCTATTAATAACAAGCAGAATAATTATTTAAAAATAAAATTAACAATAAAAAAAAAACTTCCCCACGGGGAATCGAACCCGGGTCTACTGCGTGAGAGTCTGGTATGCTTACTACTCGACCACCAAAGAATATGCAAATCTTTTATCTATAACGTCAGATGTATTACATAATTTTTGCTTAAAAGGAACTAAAGTTCCTACCGTGTGTCCCGTGACACGTTCTACCTTTTTTCCCAGGACTCTCTATCCCAGATCATGGTCCTGTATGGGGTAGCGAAGTAGTACTTACGCAGGCATTCATCAGCCGCTCGAGCCAGAACTGGAATATCTTCCAGGAGCCGGAGCTTCTTGACGTACCTGCACTCTTCCCCTCTTCGCACGTATCCCAGCCGTTTCAAGCGCAGGAAAGCCCTCCCCGCCTCAGCCTCGATCACATGGTGTAGAGGCCGAAGACCAAGGATCTCTTCCATCGCAACAATTGGTGTAGTCCTCATGCAGCCAGTTGTCCCCAAACTGACCACCATTTGAAGGCGTGCCAGTTGCGATCTAGCCGTGGCCAAAGTTACCCTCGGCCACCGGACCAGAGCCGCATATGTGAGCATAGGCAGCATAATCACTCTATAGAACCATATGATCGTTTTGGGGGTCAGTCCCCACCTCGGACCAATGGCTCTCCTACAGGCCCAATACGTGTTTGTCACCTTGCTTAGGCGACTATCAAGATGAGCCTTCCATGTCAGTGATTTATCAAGGATCACTCCTAGATACTTCCCCTGTTCAACCACCGGCAGTGGTACTCCATCAACATTTAAACCCTCAGGTCTTTTTGGTGAAAGCAACTATCTCAGCCTTGGCAGGATTAACTGCAAGTCCGTGTTCGTTACACCACCCATGTACCCTATTCAGAGTCCTTTGCATGAGGTCCCTGAGAACGGTACCGCACTCTTGTACTCATTTCGTTTCTGACGGTATTGCTCCCAATCCCAATCCAGATCCGCCGGGTATATTCCCGTAGCGAGTCCAGAGACTTGTTCCACCATTTGTGGCCCTTGCCCTCCTTCCTCGTTTTTTCGGCGCAGTTTTCTTCATAAGACGAGACAATAATCGAGCCCAGCTCCGCTATGGCCCAATCGATCTCATCATTATTGCTAAAGTTCCTAGGGAAACTGCCAAGCCTCCTTGCGAGATCCAGTTTATACCGTTCCCAGTTGGTAGTCTTGGGGTCCCTATACTTAATTGATTGTTTAACCCATAATTTGCTCTGCTATTTTTTACATAAACTTAAAACATATTAGTAATACATCATCTGATCGCAAATTTAACTTTATTTTAACATATTTTAAACGTGATATACATACATATTTTTCATGTTAACTGCTACTATACCCCAATACTGATTATCTTTTCTTTTTTTTTTCCCGGCACCTTCGCCGGTACCACTTCAGCCTCCTGGGCTTATTGTGGATACTCCTAGTGTTCTGACTACAGCCTATTCAGCCAATCCGTTCCCTTTATTACCTCATACAGGTTCTTTACTGGTTGGTTGCAGAAGTCTTCTGGAGTCATTTGGGTTCTGCAATATAGTTTCTGCCTTCTGTGGTCCAGCGACTCACAGTTGCATAGTATATGCAGAGCTGCTTCGATATCCTTTTTGCATCTTCTGCATGTAAGGTCTCCGTTATACAGCCCTATTTTGCTTAGGTGCTCCTTTGTGGGAAAGTGTCCCGTAAGTAGCCCCGTTATGGTGCGTGGTTTGTTCCTGCTCATTGAGAGTAGTTCTTTCGCTACTTTCTCTGATGCTTCTTTTATGAATTTCTTCCCATGTATTTGCCTGGGCGTATTCTTCCAATGTTTATTGTTTTGTCCATTCGCCCACTCTTTTAACCATGACCTCGTTAAGCATCTGGGGATGCCCACAGCAGGTTCGGGTCCGATCATCAGAGTTGACGATCCTGCTCTTGCGAGCTCGTCAGCTTTTTCATTGCCAGCGATTCCTTTGTGACCTGGGACCCACTCCAGTGTTACACTGTTCCAAGTCGCCAGTCTTATAAGTTCTTCACCCTATAGCTCTGAAGTGCGTTAAGGGTAGCTTGACTGTCACTGTAGATCCTGATCTGCCTGTTGTTGTAGGCTCTCATATTATTTGCCCTTGCACATGCAAGTATTGCATAGACCTCTGCTTGAAATACCGAGAAATACCGAGACGATTCCTTCATATTTGCTCGACTTGCTGTATATTCCCGCTCCGGTGCCGGGCTCATTTTTTGATCCGTCTGTATACTAGATCAGTTCTTTCGCTCTACTGAGTGGTGGTGCGTTCTCTTCCTCAAGCTCCTTTCGATCTTTGATGACAATCTCGAAGTTCTTGCGAAAGATATATCTGGTGATCATGTGGTCTGTTGGCATTTTGAAGATGTCGTCATCCACATGCCTTATCTCTGTGTGTCCTCTCCCATGTGCCACGTCCTGGTCTGATGCTTCTGTTCATCTTAATACTAAAAAAAATAATTATACACAACTACATTTCTCGAACGTTGAATCATTGAATAATAATCATGTAGTTATATAATCACTAAAATGTGATTATCTCTAAAACCATTAAGATTTGGGGATACTGAAAGATATAACCTTTTTTCTTGTAATGATGGGGCTTTAATTATTTTCCACAAATTTAGAGCTTATGTAAAAGGCAAAAAAGTTTTGCCAATTTTGGCATACCATTATGACTGTTACTTATGCTGAACCTGAATTAAATGTCATTTTAGACAAATCATCCCTTTGTATGATAACTGTTTTCAATAATGACCAAATTTCCGCCACTTTATTGGTACTAGTTACAAATTCATTCATAATCACAGTTATGTTATGACTAGCAGTAGTTTCTAGTTGTGTTATAAAAGTTTCTAATAATGTTCTCCGATTCTTAAGCAACTCCATTTTCGGATCCTACTTTTAATGTTATGAAATAATCAAATTTTGAAATAGTAGTTATCTGATAGTATTTATCTCAGCTTTCTATTCATATTTTTCCTCCTGAAACGCTCGCAACAACATTAACCATTAACTACACTAAAATAAAAAAATAAGAAGTCCTTCTAAACAGCCTGCTTTCTTTATCACCATCTCCTTCCTTACATAATATGCTAAGTTCAGATCTGGCTGGACTGGACCGAAATTTGTGGGAATGGAAAGCCTTAATATCTTTCCGACTTGTAGATTAATTGGATAGATAGAAGATCCGATAGAAGATCCGAACCTAGGTCGACCTTCACCGATCTGGGGGTCTATTCACTAACAGTGAGAGCTCCTACGAGAGTACACACTTATAAAGTGCGCATGCGGGCTATATCATAATTTGCAATTTCGAGAGAGCTCGCATGCGCACTTTATTAAGTGTGTACTCTCGTAGGAGCTCTCACTGTTAGTGAATAGACCCCCTGATAATAGAATGAAACATATTTTATCATGAACTTAAAAATATATTAAAGATGGGTTGGCTAAAAAAATCCTGGACAGACTATTTTTAATTATTTTTTGAAAAATGATTTTGAATATTGCAATATCAAAATAATTGGAAAATTTCACGAGGTAAGTATACTGTGTAATAATGTTAATAATGTTAATAATGAGCTACTGACGGGACTCTCAAGGTGGCGTCACCGGTACAAATAGGGGGCGCAACGGATCAGTTTTGCCGATCAAGACCGGAAAATGGACTCCAGGGACCGGAAAAAGCTTTAGCGGGTTCCTGGCGTTCATTCTTTTTTATTTTTCCAATCGCTCTTTTATAATACAATGGTCGCCATGGTAGAAAATAATATGTTATAAAATTTAATATTAATCTTTTTATTTCCATTAATTTCTTGGGAAATAAAATCACAATCTTTTCTCATACTTTTACTTCGAAAAATTAAAATTGATTATTCTTGAGAACGGTGTATAATAGCGAATTCAAACAAGAGCACATTTTATTGGAAAATACCCTATAGTTTTTTTATTTAATGTAAAATTTGTAAAAAATATAATAGGTACAAAAAAAGTGTAACCAGATTTGCCGCAATAAAAAACACGCGTTTGTAGTAAATAATAGTAAACACTTGATTGAAGGGCTACGTAATGCAAGTTTGAAGTTTGTATGTAGTGGTTTTTTGAGATATGCTTGAAAGGGCACCAGCTCCCTTAGAAGGAACTAGCTAAACCTAAATATGGTTAGTTGAACATTAAACCACATCTATTATCTGTAGTTTGACGGGAGGGTTTCTGAACTCCCCGTGCAGTGAGAAAATTTCGAATCAAATTATTATTATACACCAAACGATTCAATATATTGGTACTGTACAGTTAGTGTCAGAATTATTTTTCTTTAATATTAAGACTCTTTTTATGTTGTGCTCATGACACCACTGGAAACCTTTGATATTAATAATTGTAATCTGTATCTGTAGAGTAAGGAGGGTGAGTGTAGGCTCACAGCACTTAGGCCACATGTGACCCATTGTACATCCTCCCGAGGAGTTGTCCTCCTCCGGTCCCCATGCAATTGCTCCATACGTTAACATGGGTCTTATTATTGCAGTGTAGATCCAGGTGACCACACGGGGTGACAGACCCATGTGCGTACCACTGTCCTCCGACACTGCTCATAAGCCACATATGCTCTTTTTGCTCTGCTGTGTAGATGAGAGATCCATGTTAGTTTCCTGTCGAGGGTAATACCAAGGTATTTCACTCTTCCGAAAAGTTTAGTTTGCTTTTGAAGATTTCGGGAGGTTTTAAACCCGATAAACTTCTTTTCCTGGTGAAAAGGACCATCTTAGTCTTTCTGGGATTGATCGACAGTGAGAGTTCCTTACAACATGTTTCAATTAATTTAAGCCCATCCTGCGCTCTATCGCACAGTGTGTTCACAAATTTGCCAGTCTGCAAGATAACTATGTCATCTGCGTATGCAATTGTGTAGAATCCATTGTTATTGAGGTGATTAATCAGGGTGTCTAGGACTATGTTCCACAGAAGGGGTGATAAGACTCCTCCTTGTGGACATCCCCTCATGACCACTCCTCTTACTGTGATGTCTTTTGCATTGATACTTATTGCTCCACTAGAGAGCACACTGATAAAATTGATCGTTTTTTTTCGAATAAATGAGTTATTTGTTCAATATTTATTGGTATTAAATAAACATTATTCAAATCAACAGAAATGTATTTGTATAATATACCTTGAATTATTTTTTTTTTTTTTTGTAAATTTATTTGAATTATATATATTCGAGTCAAATATTGCAGGCTTTGAAGCAAAGAAGTTAGAAGCACACAATCAAAATATTAATGCCAAATAAATATTTATTGGCATCAAAAAAATATAAATAACATAATCAAACAAATTTATAGGGTGAAGTTAAATACATTGCAGTTTCATCGTCAAATAATATAATATTTGGATCCTAAAAATAATTATTTATTATTTGGGCAGTTATCTTTGAATTAAATAATTCTTCCCTGTAAACTATATAACTGTTACGCGTGCGTAGAGTGTAGACAAGATTCGACAGGGACAGGAGCAACAAGTAGTTTTTGTGTTTGCAGATTGTAGAGAAGAATTATTACATTAATTTGTTGTTAGTGCAGTTTGCAGTGTAAGTAAAGTTTTTATGTGCGTTGGAGGATAAGATGGATAATATAAAATTATTGTTGGAAGGTTGGAATCTACCTCATTTGTGGGAAGTATTTGAAGGTAAGTGAATTTGTACCTTTATACATTCTAGATAGGTTGATGCTCGTTATTTTTTATTTGAATCATCATTTTACCATAAATTAATTTTGGGAAACATGATTATTGCCAATTTTATAATTTAAAAAAAGGAAAGCCGATGGCATGGCTCTTGAATCAAAATGTCGAATACCTACCTAGTTGGTATCTTTCTTAGTTCGGTTGATCATTTATTTAAAGCGTGAAATAATTTGAAACTTGCCATGTTGAGAAATAATAGATAATAGATAATTTATTTTTCTAAACATCTATCTATAATCAAAGATCCAGACAAAGGTATCATATAACGAAAGCGGTCAGTTAAGCCTCTTAAGCGCCATCTTTTTTCCGTCCCGTACAAATAATTAAATGAATAATTATTTGATCTAAATCACTTAAATTCATATTAGCTTTAATTTAAATAAATAATTATTTGAAACAAAAGTACAATATTATATTTTCAATATTTCCTGCACAAAATTAAATACATAGATATTTAATCTAAATCACTTGAATTTCATATTAGGTTTATTTAAATAAAAAATGGGTGGCTCACGAGGTTTTGGCCAGCCTATACCTATTTTCAAAACTACGTCGTTGTTACAAAGACCCTGAAACAGGTCGGTTTTTGATTTTAATATACCTACTGCATTTTTACCTAAAATTTTTTATTTTTTGTGGCTATATATAACTTTTTGTATTTTAGGTGTTACAGAAGCAGCTTAAGACGATTTGGCTCAAAAGAAATGGCATTTTTGCTTCCTCGGTGCTTAATCTAAAATATGTCAAGAATAAATTTGTTTATATGGTGTGAACTTTTTTTGATCTCAATATCATTAGACTTTAGAAGTTTTGCAATGTAATACATGCATTTTTATGTAAGTATTGCAGTAATAAAATATATTTTTTTTATTTCTTCTACTTTACATTTTACCTTGATATCACACAAACTATTAAAGAAACTGAGTTACACTAGAAATTTACTTGTTAGGTTTCCAAAAAACAGCTTTTGATAAAAGTTTTTTTTCAATATATCGATTTATCTGCATAAGTTAGTTGGAAATATACTGGATACACCATTACTCCAGAATAAGTCACCCATTATATTTCTAATTGACTTGTACAGATAACTTATACTTATAACTTATAAGTAACATTT
>CAJUYG010001459.1:0-61941 GCA_910591675.1 Galerucella calmariensis
TCATTGCTTCTTTAAGATTAAAAAACAGTTATTTTCATAACTAATTATTTGGGCAAATCTGCAGTGTGTAGTTAATAAAATGCCGAAGCAGCTGAACAGTAAATATCAAGAAATGGTAACATCTTTGTTAAGCTATTTTGAACGAGAATGTCGAAATGGGGGCCCGCTTCTCCCCTAAGAGATAGTATTTGCTATTTGTATTCATTATTATTAAGAACTGTCAATCTAACACCAGATTGACTTTTCTAGTTTTCGTTAAGTAAAGAAAAAAACTACAGCTTGTCAACATCACAGTATTTTGTTTTGATACGTCATCGTCTTTGTATCAACAGTAAAAACAAAAGAGCTTTTTTTATCGGATAAATTTCTCTTTGCAACGAAACAGTTTTGCCAATCACCAATTTTATCTAATGTCAGTTTTTCGAGCAAATTTAGTGATAGGCAAAACTTTGAGTTAAAGAGAAATTTATCTGATAAAAGAAAAGCTCGAATGTTTTTTGTCAAGATATATTAACGACAGAATATATATGGATGAACAACAACAATAACTTGCGACTCATTGTCATTGTGTAAAAGTGACGTCCGCTTACTAGATATCGAGGAAGAGAAGTTTTTATCCGATAAAAAGGATGCACCTTTTTTTATCGATGTCAACGTGACAATAACATTTCCAGGTATATGACATTTTAACATTGGAGTAAATTTATCACTTATAATATTGCACAAGAGGTTTGTATTTTATCGGGTAAATTTGGGTTGTTTAATGAGAAACTGTTTCCTAGCAATTTGACGAGAATAACTGTCAACTATTAAAAACACGACACCGAAGGTGGAGTATTCTTAGGTTGACAGTTATTTGAGTCAAATTGCTAAAGGAAACAGTTTAGAATTTGAACAGCACAAATTTACCCAATATCAATACAAACCTCGAGTGTAATTCGGCAGGACAATTTAATGAATTAGAAATTTGGAAACATATCAATGCAAACTTTATTTTTGAAACATTAAAAATAAACACATTTTTATTTTAATGTACATTTATTCAAAAAGCAGTTATTGAAATTCGTACTAGGAACAGTGATATTGATGAACAAATGAATAAGTGAAAAAACCACTAGAGTATTTGTCGCTGTAAACGTTAAAGCTAACTTTTGCCGCTGTCAAAGTGACAATTGCACTGTGGTATATGCGATTTTTTATACATGAATTAAATTGTCACTTATAATTACACTCTAGCTTTTTTTGTCGAAGTAAACTTTACTTGTAACAATAAGAATTTTGTTTCCTGGCAATTTAACAAAAAAAACTGCCTCTCGACTCAAAAAAAAGCTAGTGTGTAATTCGGTAAGACAATTTTATGAATATGTAAACCAATAAATTAAAAAATGAGATGTAAATTATTTTGAGAAAAATTGACATAATGTCATCAAAAATTTGTTTACAATGCTGGTTGTCATGCTTTCAAAAGTTAGGTTCCGTTTTTGTCGCTAGAAAAGTTGGGCAAACTTTTTTCGCTGTCATAATGACAAAATCACGCGACTTATGGGATTTTTTATACATGAATTAAATTGTCGTAAATAAACTATACATAGTTCCTTTAGCGACATCTAGCAATGAGTGTAAAGTAGACATACCAGCAAAGTAGGTATCTATATAGCTCAATTCAGCAAAATTTTGAGTTACCTTGTTCTTACATTCAGGCGACGATATATTAGGGTGCTCCTTTTTGGGCTTTTGGATTGTTTTTTAGTTTAGTTACCGACTCAAAATCTTGTTGGAGAATCCCCTGAAAATTTGAGCTCTTAATATCAACTCAAGTACTCGTCTAAAGCGTTAAAAGATTTCCCATTTAAAATATACGTAAACTTTGATGATTTTTTTTAAATATCTTACCCATTTTTGATTCTATCTGATTGTTCTATAAGGGATTCACTCGGAATTAAAGCTCTACAAAATTGTACATTCGAAAGGTGCAGCACTAGTGCGCATCAGTGCAACAAGCAGAAAACGCTATTTAGTGTACTGTAGTTGTAATCCGCACCTGTAAGATGGTTCCGGTCACTCAGATTTTGCTAAAAAATTCTCAGTATTTTGAAGTCATTTCAAAAATTACTGTATTTATAGATAAAATTTAAACGAGAAGCTTGTAGTAAATTTAATTTCATTCAAAGAATGTCCAATGAGTAGAATCGCCAAGATTGATATTTATTTATTAGCATTTTTCAGAATTTTCTAATGTATCTTTTTATACATGATGATTTTCAATTGCTTTTATCTCAACAAATATCATTCTTACCAATTAAACCTTTTTAAAAAAAACTGAGCTTCCAAGTTTGTCATTCACATTTTTTTCTATAGGGGGCCCAGAAATCCTAGATCCGCAACTGAATACCTATTTAACCATTATAATACGTATTGTTATGCCTATGGATGTTCGTGCTTTTTCGTGATTTATATGTTCGTTTTTATCACTGGGTTTCACACAAGTTTCAATGAGGTATTAAAAAATAATTTTTATGCATAAATAAATGATCTTACTAGTCTTACTAGTTTATTATTTAAATTGAAATTACAATTTTGATTTAGAAGAATTTTAAACATGCTTATTCGAAATTATGAACGTTGGCGACAAAAACAATTTCAATAAACGTGTAATAATAAAAACATGTTGATGCTAATGAATCCCTCTATTTTATAACACACATTTATAAAAGAAAATTTTTTACTTGACATAAGATGGAGAAAATTCAAAAATTTGCATGATTAATAAATAATTGCACTTAAATAGAGGTTATTGAAAATGGAATGATTAAGTAATCACAAAAACATAAACACAAACCAGTGTCATATACGCGATTGTTATTTTTAGATACTAACAGAAGTATGCATTTTATTAAAATAGTTTTCTGAATCACGCCCAACATCAAGTTAAATACTTGTAGAAAAAAAATGAAGCTCTTGGATCCATGTAACAATTCAAGGTGACCAAATTGTTAATTTAGTCATGAACAATAGTAGACAATTAGAGAGATAAATATTTGGTACTTTGGTTTTATCAAGCGAGCACACCTACTTATTTATAAGAACAGAAATGTAAACAGAGTTTGTATAACAATCTGTAGAAAGATAATATCGCTAAAAATGTTAATAAAGTTTTAATGGCGGCCGCAATAAAAACCTTGTTTAATACATAACATAAATAATTGATCAGTTTCAATGTCAAGCAGTAAAGAAAAGCACGAATATTTTACAGATTGGGAAATAAACCCAATGTCCTACTTGGTAGGTAACTTTCTCAAGAAAATTCCTAACAGATGTTAAATATTGATTGAAATCACTTGCATTTAAAAAAAATCGTCCAATTAGTATGCTTCACAGATATTAATACTTAGTTAAATGAGCATAATTGAAAATGTATTATTTTGAAACACAAATTCGTTCAAGGACGAACTTACTTTATACTATTGGTTAAACAGAAAATAGTTACTGAAAAAGGCAACTAGTTTAGTTGCCATCACTTAAATCGATGCATCTAATTGCAATACTTAACATTTACGAAATAATCCAGCCGTATTCATTTAATTAAGTATAAAATATCATAAAATTTACCTTAAATAAAAGATACTCCATCAAAACCCAATCACATGACGTCACTTTTAAAATAACACTGAAATAAATGGTAACTAGAAATAATAAATAGTTAAAAGTGAACCTTTAAAAACTATTAATCTAAAATAAACTGCCAATATTTATGTTTCTGTCATACTAAAATTTTAAGTCCCATTGATGAAGTGCACAAAATATAATCAAAGATGTCTAAATGTTTGCCTGTCAGCTGTTCCCCACCAATCCCTTCTCCTAATTATAGAGATAAACAGGATTGGCTGATTTAGTTCCTAAATTGTTCTATTTCTTTGCTTTGCCCTGGTGACACATAAAATGATATAGGTAAAATATTTTTGTTCAAAATGCTCTATTGTTACATTAATTACTGAAAATATTCCCAGAATAAATTATTATGTTTGTAAACGTTAAGTATTTAAACAATTTACATCTTTTCTTGCCTTCTTGTAGTGGGCGTGACCAAAGTTAGAGGTGAGCTTTTATTTTTCCGAAACGGTTCCATTTGCCCAAAATTTGGAAAAATTAATGGGTTATTAGCGATTAGGTTAGGTTAGGTTAGGAAATGGAAACTGTTTTCGTAAATGAATACTTGATTTATAATGACAACTAGTAAAAACAATAGTGATGATTTGGAAAACTAGGAATTTTATAGTACATTATGCATTACTCAGTATTTAAGACGCGAGTATGAAAATTATTATGAGTCGCAGATGAGTTGCATACACAATTTTTTCTACTTAGGTACGTACCTTTGTCAATTTTGTCATTAGACATACAACTACAGAGAAACTGTCAAATTTAATTTATTTACTTGCTATTAATGTATTAAAATACCCTAAAAGTTGAATGTTAATGCTGCTCTATGACTTTTTATTTATCAAACAATTTATATCAATAATCCCTCAACAAAATAAATATTTTGAATTTTTTTTATTAACCCACCTCTAATAACTGCTGCGCCATCTTCTTGACAATAGTTGTAGCAAAGTCGTTGGTAATGTTTTAAAACGTAAACAAATTTACAGAAAAGTAACCGGCATTTTAAATTTATTATTATCGCATTTGTATAGTGATAACTGCAACGATACATTAATTTTATTTTCTTGCAACAAGTAAAAGTATATGTGATTTATTTAAAGTCTCATCTCATTTAGTATATCCTCCCTCAAATACCTAACACTAGGACCAACCAAAATACAATAGGTACCTATCAAATGAACATAAAACCTTGTAATGTGTAGGTGCTTATGCAACAAACTAAGTAATTAAGATTTAAATTAAAACTAAAGATGGCCAGCTTTCAACTAAGAAATTAATTTCTTTTATGAATTCAAAACAATGCATTATTATTCATATAAGATTGTGCTACATGTTTGAAATATTTTATAAATTATCTGACTGCTGTTCTATTAGAAGTTTTGATAAATAAACATTTGAATATTTTAAGTTTAAATTAATTTTAGTTGATATTGAATGAACTCAACCCAACTACTTGGTTCCTTTCTGGCAATGATTTTAGGAGTGGTGAATAGCTATCTCAAATTTGTGCTATCAATTATTATCAAATTAAATATAAATAAATATAAGTATATATTTTTGTACTAAACTTTATTTATATGATAACAATTTAAAACCTAACTTTTTTCTTTACTGTCTATCTTCTGTTCTTCAGTATCTTTCTGCTCTAATTTTTGTTCGTCATTACTATCCTGTTGAACTTTCTCATCTTTGATACTTATCTTTTTATTGTCAGTTATCTGACTACTTTCTTTAATATTTCCGTCCACTTTAGCAGCAATTTCTTTATATTTCTCCATTCTATATGCTTTCTTAGCTTCTGACAAAAGAATATTATGCAACAATTCACTTTTGGAATTATTTTCAGGAGTTAAGGATGGGTAAGGGTTACCTCTTAACTCCAACACTGCCTTATCTCTAGTTTCTCCATCTAGTTTTGGCACTTTAATCAAACGGGTATAGGATATTGTGTAATTTTCAAACCGAGGAGCAAGTACTTTGAATAATTTGTGTACTAACTGTTTTTCTAACAACCAGTAATCAGCCATTTCCATCGTTGTCCTATGACAGTCCCCATATCTTATAGCATCTGAAATTAACTAAAAGAAATGTTGTTAGGTAACTAGATCAATTATGGTAAAAGTACATAAGGTTTATGTAACACTGGAATAATGGTAACATTAAAATAATGAATAATTATACCAGTACTTACTCTTTCTGCATACATTCTAGATTCGTCCGCTCTAGGGTAATTTAATTCGATTCTCTCATGTTTGATCAAAGCAGTTACAGTTTTTCTAAGTCTATTTAATCTACCTTCAGGACCTTCTACGGTTCGGAATTTTCTTAACCTAGGATTTGCTCTTATCCTTAACTTGGAGACTAATTTAGTTATTTCTGCCTGATTCATTTTAATTTATTAATTTTATATTTTTGGTTAGGATTAATAAAATAAAATATGTAGACGAATTGACAGTTCCTTTCTTCTTCTTTTATTTCGATTAAAGTTGTAGGATATTTGTAACCTTAGAGAGACCAATCGTGGAACTGTTATTTGGACGTGATTTTTAAATTATTCGATTTTTATTTCAACATGGAAATATAGCAATTCTTGAAAAAGTGTGAAAATAAATATTAAACAATCCCATTTTCATCATCGCTCCTTAATTCTTGTAGCAATAATCACCCATTCTATTTCATGATCTTTCTTTTAAACCACCTACTCGATATTTTCCGCATTTCTCTTTTTCTACCTTACTTTTCATAGAAACTGGCTCGTTGATGCTTTTATTTAACGATAATATACAGACGGTATGGCTCTTTTTTTCATATTGTTTTTCCAGAGCTGTGTACCAACACACGAGTCTGGCCTGTCATCACTCATTACGGATTCACTGCTTTTTTTGGTTACTGTGAATTATTTCTATTAATTTGTTCAAAATATACGTAAGCTGCGGCTTCTCACAATCAAATTATCTTGCCACTAGTTGAACAGGGTCTGCTGACGCCTCTAGGCAGAGTAAGACTCCACTCTAGAGTTTTGAGGCAGGTGTACCTACTCTAAATAAATTGGCACCAGGCTAATAGAGCAAGCGTAATGTAGACTCTGTAGAACATCAATTTACATACCTGCAGATTGCATAGCAATACAGAATCCTAGCACAGGACATCTAGAATACTACTGGATAGAAGGACACTTACATAAACTTAAGCCTTCGAATACCCTGAATTTACTTCGGTAAATAGGTCTAACGGAAATACTAGTTTTCAAGATTTTCATTAGGAGCTAAGTAGAAGAAAGGGGATACAATAGATATTTTAGGTGTTAGTGAATTTCACCCCAGTCACACTGGAGTGAAATCGCCTCACACTTCCATCACATTTTTCATCGTTTATATTCAAAAATAATCTATTTCAAATTTAGTATTTAGATTAATATAAACAAAATGGGAATAGAAATTAACTGAAATTATGCAACTTATAAAGCAGATAAGTCACTAATTTAAATGTGAAGTTGTCGGTAGTCTTAGTCTTCCTACGCTGTGCCATGTTTCCGCTTCTTCTTCCTTTTCCTTTATTGGATGTGTGCCATATACTTCAGTTGGCACATTGGCTTCTCCGAAGCATCCGAAGATTGTCTGTCTCCTCGAGTCCAATGTGTCACAAACAGTCTCATTGATGCTCGTATTTATAAACAGGACTCAAGGCTGAGCACGGTCTTGAGCATTCGCTTATGACACTTTTTCTATGTAAAATGTGTCAAAAACTAATGACTAAGAAACACTCAGCGTTGAGTCTTGTTTATAAATACGTTCTCGGTCTCGATGCCACAAGGCTGTAGCTTTGGACCCCGTTATATAGGGCTATACTATTTTTTGCAGGTGATCTTTTACCGGGGGATGACCTGATAGATAACATTAGATTTTATAAAGTAGCAGGATAAATTTTGTATATAGGTCGACGAAAAAAACAAACATATTTTTTAAACATTATTTATTTGTAATGAAACGCATACTGTAGAACTTAATATTTATTTGTAGTTAATCAAAATTTACAACGATCTAATATTTAAAATTTCTAATGGAGTATTTGTACCTATGGAATAGTGCACGTCTGTTTTCCGGGCTGTTAACGGGAAAATTAAATAAACGAGCGCGTCGAACATCTGCGTTCTGTTTCCGCAAATAAACATCCCGAGGGAAGGAGCAAGAACAAAAAGATAGAAAGTTAGTTGTAGCATTACCTATCCCGAAGGAAGTATTTTCATTTGTGTTGAAGTTAATAGGTTGATATTTGTGTCGTTTAAAATAATATACAGATATATACATTATACAAATTTACTAAAAAGCCTATAAACTATTCTCCCAAATATTTTTGTACAGAGGGAAAATAAATCAAAAAGGAGTTATATGTGGAAGATATAGTTGTCAATATTTCAGTTGTGTGTTGTGTTTATGGCCTTGGGAGGTTAATATTCCGACGTCCTCATCAGACAAGGTTTCGGACTTGTATATCAGACTTGTATATAATTTTTAAGAACGATTGTGAACATTTTGGGAAAAAAATTATTTCATTTCATAGTTGAGTTGAAGTTTTCAAAAAATGTGAACTTCTTAAGATTCACACGTCTAACACATGATTCAAATAAGCTATATAACAAATGGCGAGTCTTAAAATTTCTATTTTCGATAACTTTTTATCGGGCGGCAAAGTCGGCAGGAGTTTTCTTAATTCGGCGAAAGCGACATTGAATGCTTCGACTCTTATTCGTTCTCTAGTAGCATGCGCAGTTCGATATTTTTGCGTCGCTCTTCTTCTTCGTCTTCGTTCTTCTCTACTTAAAGAACCCATTTCATTGTTTCGTTCTCTGAAAATTGAGTATTATCAATGAAAAATAAATTAAAAGCTTCACTATTTGTTTTTTTGTCAATACTTTGGGGTATGACAAATCAAATAATTGTAGACTCCGTTTCACGTAAAGAAGAACCGACTTGAAGTTGCAGTAGTATGCGTGAACTTGTTGTCAAAACCAGTGCCATATTGTAAAATTGACATTCGACTTCAAATCAGTAGCGTGTAACGTTTTCACATTTTGTATGTTGACACAAAATTAGAAGATTAAAAATGTATTTATCATATGTAAAGTTTAAATAAAACATATTTGGGAATTTTTTGAAGTTTTTCGAGATATTTTCACATACAACAGATATAGGTATATGAAAATACTTAAAGAAAATCCTCGATAGAGTTAACATTGAAATAGCACTGTTCAATGGTAAATAAAAATTTATACGACACTGTGATATATTCCTTTATTTATTTAGATAGGTAATCTAATCAGAGGTTATATTCTTGTATCATGTTTATGGAAACGAAATGCATATCCGCATTTTGCTGATATCTACTCGGCACGATATGGCATGTCATCAAGAATATTATAGAAATTCGGAAATTAGATTAGCCACAAAGTATAATTTAGTCGAAATACAAATTTTTTTAGTTTTCTTTTATTTTTAAACTTGCAAAAAAGTAAGTATAACTACAGTACACAGGTCAGTGCATTAGGTGTGTGTTGAATTGAATTATGTACCCAGTATACCTACATTACCTAAAAGTAATTTGAAAGTTTAAAATGTTTATCCCAGGTACAAAAAGCTAAGGAAAGGCGAAAACAAAAAATTATTTTTCAGGACACAAGTCGCATTCATTCGTTTGGGTTGTTCTCAACAACCCAGAACAAAATCTTTGCATCATTTACCATACAATCTACATCCATTTCAGCACATAGGCTCACTAACTTTTCCCATTTTGTGTAGATGTTTTCTAAGGGTACAGTGGCCAGTCTTACCCTGTTTCAATAGCCTGGTTGATAGTTCCGTGTCTACCTTGTTCGGTTAACTCTTTGTATGTAGTTCTCAAAACCATCAGGGAAGCAAACCTTACAAATCTTACAGAAATAACAGTCTGTCATTTTCAAGGTCGTAGGCTCTTTGACGTTACGAAGAAGGGAAGGCTGACTGGACAGCACATTCAAAGCTCGCGCTTTCTTTTTGTTGTAACTTTGTTAGGATAGAAGTCCATCTCCAAAAAATGGAGAAATATGAAATGTGAAAATTTTTTGTCAAGTTGTTTTGTCACACATTTGTGGTAAGGGCCACATAGGACAATATGTGATCAATGCGGGCCGCATCTTGGATTTTTGATTGATACAACCAATTGACATATTTTTCATGAGCTCTCAAAACACGATTACTCCATAGATTTTGTATATTACATATGACCCATGTGAATTTTTGATTTGCCAACTCAATGAACTAACTATCATATATACAGAGAGGAAAGTCTTTAATTTACAGTTAGACTTTCCACTTTGTATACTATCCGGATAGGATTTTGGAAAAATGAAATGGCGGTTTCGTCAAGTTAAAAAAAATATTTACCTTTTTTTTGATACTACATTATTGCATGTCGTTATCGATTGTAAGACTTCCCTATTTTCAGTATTCATAGCATCCTCACAAGATAGTGAGAACCGCCAAATTTGAAGGATCCAATTTTTGCTGAAACATAAATTTCTATTTGCTTAAACGTCTACGGAACAAAAAATGTATATTTAGTTAGAAACTTTACAGACTAAGTAATAGTTGTGCGGAAAGTTGCGTAGCTAAGAGATTCAACTATAAAAAAGTAGTTACAAATAAAATTCTATACGATATGACGAAGCCAGAAGTCTCCTGCAGTACTTCAAGAGTAACAGAAAACTTAGAAAAAGAAACAAGAGAAGAAAAAACTAGAAAATATTTACCTAAATTTTGTAAATAATGTACACATTTTATGTGGCATAAATTATTACCACACAAGGGTAGTAAGTTGACTTACAACCCGTCGTCAAGGGCTTTCGATACCTTTTTGGTAATTGCTACTAACGTCATTCAGAATAGTGTCAAAGTGCGTTGTTTACAATATAGGGAGGAGAAAAAAGATAGTAAACTCATTCATTCATAATGAAACGTCAAAATATTGTCAAAAGTTAAAGGTTTTTAGCACAGGACAAAAGTGTCGCTAATTGTTTTGAAATGCTATTATACTAAAATTTAGATTATCGGGATAAAAAAAAAATTGAAGATAAGGAATAACTTATTTTGTGCTTTCCCTTTTTTGATAAATAAGTCTTATATCATTTCACATTGCAATGTTCTATTGAGGTGGGAAGTTATCATTGTTACTATTCCGGATTACAAAAATGGAATGGCACGTAAATGTACAGTAACTAAAACGTTTTTCATTCCAAAACAGTTCGAATTTTAATCCTTGCTCCTTTATGCGATATCAAAATGGAAAGTGCTTTAACCAGCATGTCAGGAAAAGCTCGATTTCTTCAGTCCCAAGTAGAATTGCTAAATTTCTGAACTTTGAGAACTTTAAAGAGAAGGGAACAGAGAATAGTTATTTTTATCGCCAACCGTCAGAAAAACCGTCAATTATCAGATTGATTTCCGGAAGTAAACAAACAGTTTAAATATGCGTCTGGTGAAGTATTTTGACTTTGACATTACTCGAAAATTATCATCTGTCTGTCACGCTTCTCCCTATTGCGGCTCGATAATAGTTTTCTTGCGATTTATTTATAACAAATTATTGTTGGAACTTCTTTGACTTCAAGAATTAACTTTTATAATGCTTCAGGGTGTACCTTCAATTTAAATATAACAAATAATAAATAGATTTGTTCTATATGTGCTGTTTACTTTGTCATAATAAACTGCTATGAAATATACCTCATTTTTTCATATTCTGAATTCTGAACAGTTGGCGATAAAATTTTGTATGCACCACGTCAGTAAAGTGATTCTTTATCGGAAGAGTCTGAAATTACGAGACGAGCGAAGCGAGGCGAATAACATGCGAGAGATAACTATTTCCTAACAAGTGCGGAAAGTGATACTCCACTCCGCGTCGTTCGGGCAAGCGGTCAGGGGCGGGAAAGACACTTTACGCATGAGTTAGGAACATTATTTTTTCTACGACCGTATATACAAAAAAGTATACCAACCCATTTTCCAAAAAATATCGTATTTCAATATACACTGTGGGCCGAAATAAAGGAATACATTTTTTAATTGAAATTTTTGTTTTGTTTTTCGGGCGATTTATTTTCTTTTTGCAGGGCTAATAACCTAACATGTCCTCAACATGACTGTAAATTTGGAAGCAAAAATAATGTACAGGGTCGGACTTATAAAAAGAATTATATAACAGTGCATTTGAGCTCGTTGCAAATGAAAATTGTTTCAGCTAAAATTGTACTAATATGCTTTTTCGGTAGATAAACTATCCAGAACACTTCAGTAAAAAGAAAATTTTCCGAAATTACCGGATTCGCCAAATACCATTTTTTTCTTAAATAACATTTTAACAAATAACACATTTATGAAAACAGTTTAGTAACTTTAAAACTTAGAGTAAAATATTATGAATGTGGCCACCATTATTGTTTACCACTTCTTGAAGTCGTCTGCGCCATAAATTGATAGTCCCATTTATTGCACCCTGTTCAAAATGGTTTCAAACAACCTGAATTCTTTCTTTGAGCTGATCGATTGTTTTTAATTGTTGTCCCTCATACAAATTTTTTTCGAAAATTCCCCAAATTGAATAATCAACCGGATTTTGGGCTGTAAGGTGGCCACATTCATACTATTTTTCTCTAAGTTTTAAAGTTACTGTGTTATTTGTTAAAATGTTATTAAAAAAAATGGTATTTCGCGAATCCGATAATTTCGGAAAATTTACTTTTTACTGAAGTGTTCTGGATAGTAAAGTTTATCTACCGATAAAGCATATTAGTACAATTTTAGCTAAGACAGTTTTCATTGGCAACGAGCTCACATGCACTATTATATAATTTTTAAGTCCGACCCTATGATATTATTGTTGCTTCCAAATATACAGTCATGTTGAGGACATGTTAGGTTAGCCCTGCGAAAAGAAAAGAAATCGCCCAAAAAACAAAAAAAATATTTTCAATTAAAAAATGTACTCCTTTATTTCGGCCCCCAGTGTACATATTCAAAACTAACTGAAAACTACTAATTATTATGAATTATCATTATTAATGAATTATGAATATTAAAAACACAATTTGTTGCATTCTGTGAATTACTCAAAATTGCCAGTCCAATGGAGTTATTTGGTGTTAACTGGTGAGTAGACATGACGTCGATGTCATATCAACTGATATCAACCCCGGTGGTTTGTTAGTTTTTTTGTGACACTACTTTAAAGAATGTACAGGGTTATATAAAAATATCTTTATTATTTGATATTTTCAAAAAATTAAAAATGCAACAAAAAGCTAGAAAAGATCTAGATTTTATTTGATGAATTATTTCGTAAATATTTATTTACCTGTTGTAACAATAATTATAACTTCCGAAGTGAAAAGCTGTCTAATAAGGTCAAAATTTGTATAATTTTACTTTCCCGCACTAGTGCGGGAAAGTGACACTTTCAAAATAAAATGCGTGCGGGAAATGGGTTAAATCGCACGGACGTATAAAAATGTAATTTTCTGTAAAGGTCAACGAAAAAAAAATTTAATCATTCTAAAAACAAATCTCTCTGGAAAACGGAGACAAGTGTAGCCAATAAAGACACTTGTAACAATTGTTCCGGCTTATAATTCCCACGAAATATCCGTGAAATATATAATCGTATTACGCCCACCAGTTACTATGATTGATAATGGGATAATTCAAGGGTGATAACTAAAGCCACGTGTTCCAGAGAAATCCAAATCCTTCGAGTCCTGCATTGCTCTCAAGGGACATTCCACTAAAATCCCAATTTCGAGGAATGTTCTATTCACATTCTCCCTTTTTCTTTATAAATGATTGAGTAAATAGTTAGTATGTGTCACTGTTTGTGAAAATATTGACTGGGCTTATGAAATATTTCGTGAAATTAGGTATGTATTAAGGGTGAGAGTTTATGTAGAAAAATAATCGAAAAGAAGAAAAATATTGATTATTTATATTATTATTTCGCCCAGGTAATTTTTTAAATATATGAACACAATAGTAGGTATAGTTAGCGAAGTTGAATGAAGACAAGAAGTCAAGTATCTAGGTTTGACTCTAGATACTAAACTCCTGTGGAACAAACACGAAAAGGAGACTATATACAAAGCGAAAATGGCTCGAGTGGTGTGCAGGAATCTGGCAGGACTGTTACCCAAAAATCCTGAGGTAGATGTACACTGCTATATGGTAAGTTTTACCAAACACCTGAACTCGATTTAATGATGACTGATGTTTAGACTGATGTAATTGTTGATAATAAATACATCAATCAGCCACAGTCTAAACATCAGTTATCATTAAACCGAGTTTAGGTGTTTGGTACAACTCGCCCATAGTAAGAACAATGATCACTTATGGAGCCATTGCGTGCAGATATACCAGCCCAGTTTAACTTTGAAGTGTAATTCAATCTCCTTCGTGGCATATAGCCAGGGAAGTAGTTGCTGGTTCTTAGTGAATGGTATTTGTTTTTTGATTTTTAAAGACTCTGTAAAGCGTTATAATAGTATTATACTATTACCTTTGACATACATACAGGGTGTTTCATTGGGAAAGGGCCTAACTTTAACTGTAGATTGGGATCACTTTGGTGCTTCCAAAAACCTATATTCAATGTGTCTTTCGCACTTCATAACCGAGATACAGGGTGTTTTATAAATGTATCCTATTTCTTTCGAGCCCCATAACTTCAGAGTTACCCTGTATATTATTTTGAGATTTGGTACACGTAATAACCATTACATTGAAACTCCATCAAAAGCATCTCCAAAAAGATAATGCAGGTCCGGCTTAACAAAAAATTTCAAATCTCGTCTTTCCTGAAAAAACACCCTATATATATATTTTTTTAAAATTGCTCTTTATAATTGGAAAAAGTATAGAAAATCGAATCCACATATTTCCATTCAGAATAACAAGGGTAAAATACGAGAAATGAATTTATACTTCAAAAAACGGAAACATTTTTATTAAAACAAGAAATTCTAACAACATTGTCCAAACGAAGCAAGTCTAGCCTACAAAAATTGCAGTATAAATTTATTTCTCGTATTTTAGTCTTTCCGATACCATTGTTAACCCCCCAAACGTGCATAAATTATTACTTTGACGGTAAATTTTTGGTAGTAAAATTATCTACGGAAAAATAAAAAGGAAATATGTCGATTCGATTTTCTATACTTTTTCCAATTATGAAGAGCAATTAAAAAAAATCTATATACAGGGTGTTGTTTTTAGGAAAGACGAGATTTGAAATTTTTGTTAAGCTGGACCTGCATTATCTTTTTGGAGATGCTTTTGATGGAGTTTTTAGTTACGTGTACCAAATTTCAAAAAATTTCAAAATAATAGACAGGGTAACTCGGAATCTATGGGGCTCAAAAGAAATAGGATACATTTATAAAACACCCTGTATCTCGGTTATAAAGTGCAGAAGAAACATTAAATACCTATAGGTTTTTGGAAGCACCAAAGTGATCCTCATCTACAGTTGAAGTTAGGCCCTTTCCCAATGAAACACCCTGTATAAGTGCACAAAAATCGTGATTTGCACAAAATTATTGATACCTTTTGAATTTATTGTGCTTAGATGGTTGTGCTAAGGTTATGCTGTAGTGGGAGCTAGCATTGAAAATGAGTTTGTGCGCATGGGGGTGGGCTCACCATCACGTTTGACGCTTGCAGTACTTCAAATGATTCAAGGCGAACCACACGTTGGAGGTTGAAAGTTGAAATCATGTCAATATAGTATATCACAAGCTCAAATCAAAACTAAGTTTTTTTTTTTAAATAAATACCAAAATAATTATGAGTATATCTCAACTAACAATATAGAGACGTAAGTAGCGTAAGTTATCCAGGTTTTATTATGATTTATTGTTGGAAATGATGTTAACAGACTCAAATATCCAAAAACTGATTAACACATTATCTTAAGACAAAAATTATCATCTCACAAGATATAACAAAAATAGCGTTCTATTAACAAAACCATTCTAATATAAACAAAAAAGTTTTATCTAATTCCGGGCAAGTGCAATTCCCCAGGAAAAGATTCCATGTTCAATAAACTGGAATAGTAGTTATATGAATGTTATTAAATTGAAAAAATATTTCTTCATTCGTTATCATTTTGGAACTTTAGTTCTTTACGTCAGGTTATGTTTGAGCGACCGGGGGTCGCGACGCAAAAGATCTGACCGTTACGTTACGTTATGTTACGTTACTTCGTTATGTGCCTCACTTGCGTGCGTGTGCTCTCTCCTGAGTCTCTCTCTCTCGTTTACGAAGCAGCGATTCATATGCTTCGGCCGGGAATCGAACCCGGGCCGCCCGCGTGGAAGTCGAGCATTCTACCACTGAACCACCGATGCTATATTAAAATTCTATGCAAAGCTGGTATTCTCAGTGCTGGGATCTACTTGAATTTGTTCGGATACATTTTTACTATCATTTCCATAATTTTTCTTGCGCGATTGATCTTTTTTGTTTATTTACAGCATCGGTTGCCAGGACGGTAGGTTGTGTTTACTGGTTTCTAAGTTTAACACGTCGGTAAGTGATTTACTTACCTTTCAGACGTCGAAAAGTAATAAATAGCATGAAAACAATTTCACCAAAATGCAAAATATATTTTAAACTGATCGATAAGTATAAATGTCACTTTTGACATTTCGTTCATTTCGAAGAAATTTAAATTATTTTATTCGGAATTTATTTCAATACGATCGCGCAAAAAATGGTATAAGCATCTCGAACGTTAAGGGTAATTACAACGTTTGCATGTAGATTCCTCACGTAAAATTGGACAAGATGATATGAGGATTAATAACTTGAATGTTTTAATTCGATAACTTCAAAATGGATGGATAAATTGATTTGACATTTGGCAGGTTGTTTTTAAATGTAAAAGGGCATATTTTGATAGAAATAGTAGTTTGTGCAACTAGTGTGGATATGATGGCCATATCGCACGAGGACGAAGTTTGAGCACGACGCCGTAGACGGAGTGCTCAATCGTTCAAGTGCGATATGGACAATCCACATGTGTCGAACAGTATATTTTTTCTTCGACCCACTTAAGAAAAAATCTAGAAAATAAAAATTTCTATAATTTCTATAATGAATATTCTGCTAAATATTTCAAACGTCTACCTGTTGTCGTTATTAATATCAAGCAGAATAATTATTTAAAAATAAGATTAACAATAAAAAAAAACTTCTTCACGGGGAATCGAACCCGGGTCTACCGCGTGAGAGTCTGGTTTGCTTACTACTCGACCACCGAGAGATATGCAAATTGTTTATCTATATTCGTCAGATGTATTACATAATTTTTGCTTAAAAGGAACTAAAGTTCCTACCGTGTGTCCCGCGACACGTTCCACCTTTTTATCAAATATTGGATATTGAGGAAATTTCAGAGTACATTTTTTTTCATTGTCTAGTTGTCATATTTCTTAGAAGTATCAGTTAGAGACATTTAAAAACACATTAATTTATTGGCAGTAGCTAGTTGGATCGCTACAAAAACGTTAAAATTAGAGACATTTAAAAAGATTACATTTCCATTAAAAACAACCTGAAGGAGCCTACAAAACAAGGAGCCTATCTACTCAAATTAAGTTTATTCGCTTCCAGTAGATCTAAGAAAACTCACCTTTTTAAATTATTGTCACTAAACCGGAACAGCACAAAAATTTAATCGTTAGTAAAGTTCAAAAGATGCTGTTGAACTAGATCTGAAATTTCATGCAGCATCCCTTTTTGGAAAATAAGGACCACCCTTAGACCAATGATGTGATCACATCTCGTTGGGAAACGCCTGAATCAATACTCTCTGTTGTTAATGTGCCATTTATTATCCTTTTGGGCGGGGGCCAGGATGAGGTCCGAGTTGTGTTTAGGATAGATGAATCAAAATTAATGATATTTTTTTGTATTTTTTATTTAAAAATGTTTTGGATACAATTATGATCGATAAAAAAGAAGACCTTTTCAAAAATGGACAAAATGCATTAATAGGAAATCTGCTTCTCATGTTTGGATCGCCTTATAAAATTTGTGACTTCAATCATGTTCAAATAGATTAATTAGGAGCGAATATATTTGGAAGAGTCACGCTCTCATCTCCTTTTTCTCGAATTATTGAATTCGATGGGAATTCAAGATAAACTCAGGCGATCATTTTTGTACCCACATTTCCTGCCACGGTTTCGTTGTCTAGGAAATGGAATATTTACCTTGGAAACGAAGATATTCGGACGAGTTTTAGATCGAATAAAAATAAACTTTATACAGGCAATCAATATTTGCCGTTTAAAAAAAATTAATAAATCATGATGGTGAAAGTGAAAGTATATCAGTGAAGGTAGTGATTGTAGGTAAAAATGGCTCACAACTTTTACGGAAATCAGGTAAGATTGTTCCGGTGTTTTGATATTTTAAACTTTACGATTGTTCCTGTACAGGGTGTGTTTATAAGATGTATGTTTGATCGTTCAAGCTGTTTTGTTTCTCCCTGTATGTATGTAATACTAATATATTAATAATTCTCACTAAAAAAAATGCTTGTAAATAAGTGACATTAATATCTAGGTATTTTAATTTTCCAGTGAGATATCTAACCATAAAATACAGATATAAGCTAAGTGGTGAATGTTTGCCTAGATTTGTGGAAAGTTTAGGAAACATTATTCCGAACTACTATCGAAAACAATGTAGAAATGTGTGTAGAATGGAGGAGCTACTGTATAATGTATAAAGTATATACAGTAAGGATGGTATAGTTTTGTTATTGGAAATATTTTGATCACCATGATCAAAATAATTTGACCAATAAATAATTTTTCATTTCATAGGAACTAGTCTTGAAAAATCGATATTTTGAAATATTTTTTAAACGGCATTATGAAAACTGTAGAGAAACGATTTTAAAACTTCAAAACATTTTCTGAATATACGCTCCCTAGTCCTCCCTTACGACACTTCTTTTTCGTTTTTTATTTTTACTACTCCTATGCCTATTAATAAAATTTGTGGATATTAAATAATTGAACTATACACACTCGTAATTTTCATATTCGTTTCTTAATAGGCATCATTGAATTTTTAACTTGAAGACTCTATAACTTTTTTATGTGCCCTTTGAGTACCTAAATAAGGTCCAATCAACCTTTTTTGGCACATATTAAATGGTATAATGTATGACCAATCTTTTAATTACACCCTGAATGATTTTTTTAACCACTTTTCTTTTACAAATCGTTTATCACGCAATAATACAACTATTTTTCTTAAATTTAAACTATTTATTTATACTCCTATTTTGTACATAATGCTATCAACAAACACTATCAATGTCTATAGCTGATATTAAAAAAAATTACATCAAATATCACATACTTTAGTTTTAAACTTTAGATTCTACAACTCCCTTTTGTACTGGTTTTCTCTTTACCATCGCACTGAACCCATTCGCATCCACAGTGTATTCCACAGTTCTTCGATACCCATCAGGATCTACCACAGAATAACTTCCACGCACTATATTTCCTATTCTTTGTTCATTTTGTTGCTTACTATCACCAGTGCTGATGTCCTCAATATTATATCCATACGTATATTGAGGGTTATCATCAAAATCTTCTGATCGTACTTTCACTGGTGCTGAAGCTACTACTTCATTATATTTTACATTTTTATCATCTTCAGCGTATTGAATACCCTGTTGTTGTTGAGAAGCCACTTGCACAGGTTGAGCCGAAGCTGGACTTGAATGAAGCTGAGGTATGATACGAAATTTTTTGGCTACACCTCCTGATTTTACTTGTATTGGTACTGCAGTTACTACTTCATTATATTTTACAACATTTTTATCATCTTCTTCAGCGTATTGAATACCCTGTTGTTGTTGAGAAGCCACTTGTACAGATTGAGCCGAAGCTGGACTTAAATGACTCACTACTTGCTTTTGTTGAAGCTGATTGTATTGCAATGTTTGTGCAGCACCTTCTGACTTTATTTGTGTTGGTACTGCTTTATAATATTTCAAAATATTTCTATCATCTTCTTCAGAGTATTGAATACCTTGTTGAGGTTGAGAAGTCATTTGCACAGGTTGAGCCGAAGCTGGACTTAAATGACTCACTACTTGCTCTTGTTGAAGCTGGGGTGCAGTACGGCTGTATTGCAATGTTTGTGCAACAGCTTGTGGCTTTACTTGTACTGGTACTGCTTCATTGTATTTCAAAATATTTCTATCATCTTCTTCAGCGTATTGAATACCTTTTTGAGGTTGAAAAGTCACTGACACAAGTTGTGGGGTAGCTGGACTTAAATCTTGTTGAGGCACGGTACGAATATATTGCAATGTTTGAGGCTCACCATCTGATTGAATTAAATTTGGCTCGACTAATAAAGGTTGTGGTACAGCAATTCGTATTGCGTACTGAAGAACCGGAGCTGGTTGCAGTTTTCGAGCAGCTTGTTGAAAAATTGGAGCTGCTTGGTGAAGTACTGGTGCTGGTTGTTGAATAGCTAAAGATAGTTGTGGAATTTGAGTTTGTTGAACAGTAGAAGGCTGCTGAATGATGTATGTAGCTGGCTGAAGCGGTGGTTGTCCATATATAATTATATTACCTTGCTGGAGAGGAGTTGATGCGGCATATTGAGATAGAGGTGTATTCAAGTATTTTACAGTGGGTAGTAGTCCAGCTTCTGAAGTGAATTTTAAGATTGGATTCGAACTTAACTGATTAACTTCGAGAGAATGGACTACTGCTATATATAATAACGCTGTGAATGATATCTGGAAAAAAAATACTAGAAAAGAAGGGTGAAGTGAAAACTTTCAAATGTCAACAACAGAAAGGTACATCAAAAAGTTTTTTGCTACTCCCCATTTTTAAAGTACACAATACAAGATTTCACGGTTTGTATCGCTTAAAACGCTTGTTGATGGTTAGAGTGCTTATCTAGTAAGGTTATATTTTATGTTTTAAGCTGTTAACCATTTGTTTCTATTCATGGAACCACAAAGAAAACAGTAACAAAAAAAATTGTTTGTCTGAATTAAGGATCCCTATTTTGTGCTTCACCCAGTACACTTACAGGTTTGGCTTGATAGCTACTTTTATATGTTAGAATTTGAAAAAAATATATCCTTTGATTTCTTAAAATTACCATAATGTAACAAGTACTTAACATGAAACTAAATCTCAATTATTATTTCTGCCCCAACTACTCACTCACTCAACTCTTGGATAAAATGCAACACCAAAGAACATTTAACTTTGATGAGACACGTAAAAAATAAACAAATCGTCCACACTATTGAACCTAAACATTTTCAAACGTAATGTGATATACAAGAAGAAAATCGTATGTACCTACCTTGTACGCCATACCACTCATCGTGTACCACTTCGATTAAATGACAAATTCAATGATCGATATAGCATTTATAGGTGCATTTTTAAAAGTAGACCATCTAATAAATTTAGATAGTCACACCTTACCCACCTATGCAGTGGAACTATCTATCCAAATAAATATGACGACAAAAAGTATCGTTTCCTTATATTATGTAAACTGTTGAGGATTGATCTTGGTGATGGTAGGGCAGTGTGGATTGTGATGAGATTATGTAGCTGCTGCCTATGACTTGATTTAGTTGTTTTAAATTGAGCGATTTGTTTTTATTCCACCAAAAATAAAAAATAAAATAAAAATATGAAAGAAATGTTTTGGTAAGTACTTATTTGATTAGTTTAGATATAATAAGGCTTTCATGAATCAACTTTTTCTTTACAAGATTCCTTCTTTCTACTCGAATAGGTATTAGACATTTTACAGATAAGTATATCCAATTAAGTAGATATATCCAAATATAGATTATGCATTTGACAGCTTTTTGACACCCGTGCAGTTTGTACGGAAAATGGTGTGCTACTTGTCACATGAGTATAAAATATACAGCTTCCTCACGAATTGTACACTATAATTTTCCGACGACCTACCTAAAAAGCAAGATATTTTATTAATCTGTTCGGTCAAATGGATAAATTCTATTCACATCACATTTACCTAGTTTTAAAATGAAATGTGACCAATACTTTGTACACAAAACCAAAACTGAATAAGCAAGACCGAGACTATCCGAGTCTTGGTCTTGCTTTACTCATCACCAATTTTATCTTGACTGAATACTCTAGATTTTTTCGCTCTGTACCTAACGCCTTGTTTTTTCAAAAATGCAATAAAATTAGGAAATTTGGATATGTTAATGTTTTAGTGGATGAAAAGAGTTTGCGAATGAAAAATACTTTCCTTCAAAAATAATCGATTTTTCATTCGGAAATTAGTAGATAAAATGTCATTTTTTGTAAAGGCCGACGAAACAAGTCAATGGAATGAATTAGGGTGCCTGTTCACGACCGGTTAACAGAAATTTCGACTTTGAGATGTAATAAATCCTAAAAAATTGAATTAAATTTAAATTGTCATATCATTTTTCGATTGTTTGAAGCCTTGAGATGGGTTTAAAAAGTATTTTTTATTTTATTCATATTTCATTGAATAAATTGAGTAAATATAAAAAAAGTACATTTTAGCCTGTTTTCGACCACCCGTCGCAATTCTCGACCATTTTAGATTTGGTTCTCGACCGCTTCAAAAGAATAGGATTTTAGATACGCATACCTAGATCCTTATAAACCAGGTGCACCATGTATCTTTCATTTTACTTGCTTAGGTAGGTGCTCATTAAATGAAACGGGATGGAAAACATAATCATTTTAATATATTAAATAAATTCATACAAAAACAAAATATACACAAATTCTGAGATCATTTTTTTAAATGCTAACGATTTCAACATTGGTCACATTTGTAGTCCTTTAAAGCAGCAATAGTATAAGGGAGGTTATAAAATTCGGTACATTTTTTGTGATACCATTTATCACAAAAATCGCAGCCTATATTTTTATGGTCCTCTTTTGGGATATTGAAAGTTCTGCATGTCTTTCTTATACCCATTTTATTTTCCAGGATCTCGTATAAAGCCTTTTTCAGGTCTTCTTCTGAGTAAGTATGTAGTACCTTTCGCACTTGCTCTTTTTGTATTTTTACCTTCCTTGATTTTTTTATAATTCCTTCTTTTGTTGGTATTCTTCCTTCCTTTCGAGACTTTTTAGGTGTTGTGAGAGTCACTAAAAACGCTTAAAAAATTACTTCTTATCCCTTTATGTATGATGGTCGAGAACAGAAATGAACTAATCTGGTTTTCGACCACCACTTTTCATCAATTGTTATAATAAACTTTTTTTAATTAATCAGTTGTAAGTGGTGGTCGCAAACCAAAAACGAGAATCTTTATCGCTATTTAAGAATAATAGATGTAAAATCTTTGTTTACAAGTACTTTACTAATATTTTTCTTAAGCGAAAATAATATGTTTGTGAACTAGTTCTCGACCAAGGCGGTCGGAAACTGAAAATCATCAGTTTTTAAATTCTGTTTCTCGACCATCAAATATTGACAAGAAGAAAATAGTTAAGTGGGTTTTTTCATAGTAATTACAAAACTTAACTCTTTCTTAACCCAATAAAACAAAATGCACTCATTAATTTGAAGTCAAACAAAAGTTACTTACTATTTTCGGACACACCCTCACTTAGCACAGTTTTAAATACGGAGCTTAGTCACTGACCAGTGCAAATGCCAAATTATCACTGATTTTTCTCGGGAAACGAAGATATCTAGCACCACCTGTTCCAGATATATGAAAGTTGTCGGAAACAAATGAAACACTTTGTTAAATGGTTTCTCGGCTATTTTACTAATTATCGGCGTTTAAATAGGAAAATGGTCGAGATCCAGAGCAGGTCGGCGAACAGGCACATTCACCCTATTTGGTTCTTTTGGTGGAATATTTACGTCCGCCCATTTGTTAGATTTGACTTTTTGACGGTCGTAAATTTCTTATGATGTGATCCACATAAAATCATCATTATTATCTAACACAGATCCTATGAATATAATAAATTATATATTCCTTTCACTTTTTGGGTCTTTCTACGAAAATGTGATCATGTACACAAATTATTTTTTGAAAATAAGTTACGAAACACCTTTTTATTTATTAACAAAATAGTTTGAGTGATATTCTTGAGTTCTATTACAAGTAAAAAATATCATTTAAACTTTTTTGCGCGATAGATCTTTTTTGTTTAT
This sequence comes from Galerucella calmariensis, assembly GCA_910591675.1. Classification (NCBI taxonomy): domain Eukaryota; kingdom Metazoa; phylum Arthropoda; class Insecta; order Coleoptera; family Chrysomelidae; genus Galerucella; species Galerucella calmariensis. The sequence goes on from CAJUYG010001459.1 coordinate 23,958, forward strand.
TTACGCAGCATCGGTTGTCAGGACGGTAGGTTGTGTTTACTGGTTTCTAAGTCTAACACGTCGGTAAGTGATTTACTTACTGTTCAGACGTCGGTAAGTAATTTACTCACAGCCTTAGCCCTACATACATTTAAGTGGTCCTATATATTACTTCATTCATTACACAAAAGGAACAACAAAAAATAAGATTTATATTTTTTAGATGAACAGAACCGAAAAGAACAATATAAAATGTAATAAATATAAAAACAATTTCACCAAAATGCAAATTGTATTTTAAACTGATCGAGAAGTATAAATGTCACTTTTGACATTTCGTTCATTTCGAAGAAATTTTAATTATTTTATTCGAAATTCGAATATTTCAATACGATCGCGCAAAAAATGGTATAAGCATCTCGAACGTTAAGGATAATACCGGTCTCCAGCAAAATTGGAGCACATCCATTTTAAAGTTATCCAATTAAAACAATTGATTTTTCAAAACTTCAACACCCTGTATTTCGAAAATTAAATGTGCTGGATCCCTTAATCATTATATCATTTTGTCCAGTTTTACGAGAGGTATATTAATTTAACACAGAATGACAGACTCTGTAACCTTTAAAAAACAAAATTAACTAACATTACATAAGTTGCTCATAAGCTTTCACGCGATTTTAAATTTTGATTTACATTACAATTTTATTACCTACAAATTAATGTGAAGGTGGGTGTTTAATTTTAAGCAATATTTTTTCAATTAGAGGCTTTCTAATTGAAAATTTTTTAAAATTCGGAGTTTTAACTGCCTCTCAATACAATGGACGAAAAGTATTTCACAATCTACCATTGACAAGTTCCGGTATTTAAAAAAAAATTAAAAATATACTATAATTGAGATATGTAGGTCGTTTTGTACTGTATAATAAACTTTATATTGAAAACAGAACACAAAAGAATGTCACATTTTACAAACTGTTCAAAAGTCCATCAATAAAGTTATTATAGCGTGAGTGCTAACCAGTATCAGTAACCTAGTTATATAGTCTTATATACTATAATATATAATTTATGTTATAAACAGCTGAAATTCCTAAATCAATCATTTTACTTCCGATTTAATGCCACAAAGGCACAACATTGTGATCTACCCGATATTACTCCTCAGTTTTTATTCGCTTTCCAAGCAGTTTATAACGGAAATAGAATATTTTTTTAAATATACACATTCAGCGCGGACGACTGTCATTCGTGAAACTTTTAATCAATCATATTTGCCGGTACGATTAAAGTGAGAATATGGTCGACCAAAGGGTAATATCTGAAGTTTTGCTCGTGGCATCTACGATGTTATTAAAAAGGGTATAATTTTCTGTGTGTAAAGGGTTAGTATTTATGTCTTTGATAAAAATAAAGATCAAGGGGTGATTTTGAAGTTTTATAACGTTTTAATAAAGTATTTCATTCTTTTTTCCCAAAAACTGTCCAGTTTTTGTTTTGGTTATTAAATAAATAATACTAATGATTAAGTCCTTTATTGAAATAACATTGTGATATACAAATAATACAGTGAACAATTAATTTGGTTACACTATTTAATCGCCATCAATATAATTAAAACAAAATAAACAGCTTAAATTAAGGTAACGAAATAAAAATAAATTGAAAATAACTGTAGAGAGTTGTTATTGGAACTTTTATAAGGTCAAGCAGTAATAGTGCTGTCCTTATGGTGACATATACCTACGCATACGCATTTGATGTTTTGAATAAGGGAAACATTATTAAGGTTAGTGCTTATCCTTATTTGTGCGCGATTACTGCAGTGCACTATCCTGACATTAGATAGTTATTGGAAACACGAATGTACTGCCTTGCAGTAATTGTGATGACCTTAAATAAATAGTGCTCGACCTCAAGACAGACTTAAAATTTGGAGTTATTAGAGAGTTATTGGAAACACGAATTTACTGCCTTGCAGTAACCGTGATGACCTTAAATAAATATAGTGCTCGACCTTAAAGCAGACTTAAAATTTGGAGTTATTGAAACATTAAAATCTATAATGACATTATATTAAGGTAGGTGTCACAGATGACACAGATCACCTATACATTGTGACATATAAATATGAAACATGAAATAAAGTCGGGATAGTGCACTGCAGTAATCGCGCACAAATAAGGACAAGCAGTAACCTTAATAATGTTTCCCTTATTCAAAACATCAAATGCGCATGCGTATATGTCACTATAAGGACAGCACTATTACTGCTTGACCTTAAAGAAGTTTAGAGAATTATTGTAACCATTCATTCTTCGTCTTTTAATAAAAGGTGCCCTTTATTATGACATTTACGCATGCGCAGTTGACTTCTTTTATTAAAGGATCTTTAATAAAATAAAGGCAGCCTGTATTTAAATAGAATACAGGACAACTAAACTTTAATTCAATGATCGTTAATTTTGACGTTTTTGACAATTAAATTGAGAAAAGAAGAAATACTTTCCGAAATTGACAGCGACAATTGAATTTGATCTTACATTATTGATTTGAGTTGTGATTGCGTTTCCAGTCTGTAGGTATTCAATAGAAAAAAATGTGCGAATAACCTAAAAGGTTGCGATTTGAATATGAGACGTAATTACATTAAGGGAAGTGGGACGTAACTTACGTTCCGAACCGGAAGAGAAGAAAATATTTAGTGTTAAATCATTTACAATAATTATATTTTACATACCTTCACTTTTAGCCTTTATTACAGGCTCCTTTAATAAAAGAGACGTTTATTTCTGTTTTACAATAACTCTCTATCAACTCTCTTTTATTTCATGTTTCATATTTATATGTCACAATGTGTAGGTGATCTGTGTCATCTGTGACTCCAACCTTAATATAATGTCATTATAGAGTTTCATGTTTCAATAACTCCAAATTTTAAGTCTGTTTTTTAAGGTCGAGCACTATTTATTTAAGGTCATCACAATTACTGCAAGGCAGTAAATTCGTGTTTCCAATAACTTTCTAGTAAGTAGGTTTAATAGGAAACTGAAATAAGCATGCAAGACACATTATTAAAATTGCATAAAACTTAAATCCAAACGAACAAATATTAATCAAGATAAGTTTAATACCGATCAAGTCAAAAATTCCTAATAGCTAATAATATGTTATAAATTTTTTGTAAAAAACGCGATAACTCCCAAGGAATATACCTACTAATGTAAATTGCTATTGTAAGTGAAACTTCGTTGAAACATCGTAAGTTTGTACCTACCTACCTTTATAGGCACTTTTAATGAAAATTCAAAAAATGTAAATATATTGCAGACCTCGAACCATCTGACCAAAAAGTGCAAAGTAATACTATTTATTTTAATAATTTTATAAACGAAACCCCCTTTCGATGTTCATTTGCAAATACTTACAGGTCGATACAGGAGACATTGCATCTGATTTCATCACCGTTCCTGTAGCTCTATTAGTTTTAGGTCTGTCAATGTAGTTACCACAATCCTGAACCATTCCAGTAAAGTTGGATATTGTTAGATTGGATGTTTATTAATTGTAGCTAACCTCTCATCTGTATAGGGCATGTCCACGAGACGTCACAAACTATTTTGATAAGAGTCTGGTGGTAAAACAATAAGCAAAGCGTTCAGAACACGTGGTATTTAATAGTGAGGTTATGCTGATTCATAATGAAAGATCGTGTTTGAGTTTAGATGGTTTTTGCTCCAGTGTACTTTTAAAGTTATTTTAATTGTTGAGCTTGCATATTTAATAATATATAATATAGGTTAATAGTTGTTTGTTGTTTGATAATTTTTCATCGTGTCTATTGTTTATTGTTTTACCACCAAGGTATTGTCAACTGTCGTCAACTGTCGCCCTATTTCTTCGCCGCCAGCTTCTCAAGGGCACCCAGGGTGAACCCATGGTGAACCTGGCTAAACTACTTCACCTGATTTTATCCCATCTCTTTAGGAATTGAGCATGGGTGTAACGTTTAGCTAGTTCCACCGCAATTGCCGAATTCGTCAAGCCTTGGGTGTCGCTGGCTCCTAAAATTTTTAGTCCAGACGCCTCCCTGGCTAAAGAATCGACAATGCGGTTACTTTTACTCCAGTCAGACCCTTTAACCGAGGCGTTAGCTAAATCTTGATGGCATTCTAATACTAGCTCTGATGCAACACGTTGTATGTTCAAGGCTAATAAAGCTTGTCTGCTGTCAGTGAAGATTATTATGCTTTTGTGGCAATTGAGATATCACGCTGGTATTTTTTCCCATTCCCCACTTAATTTGTATGCTAAGTGATTTGGAGTAGACTCCACATCCTGTGTCTTCTTTGGTTTTTGAGCCGTCAGTGTACTCAGTTGAGTGAATAATATCCCATCTTTAACGTCTTAGATCGCTTAAAACATAGATTTAGCATAGACTTGAAGGGTTGAATAGGGGAGGACGACCCATTACTTCACTCTTTTAGCTAATCTTACAGGATAACCCGCTGTAGACGCTGCTTTGTGCGTTATATGGAGTTTGCTGCGATATATGGAGGTTTTTAATAGCTTTATCACCAAACGTTTAGTTAAACAGGTTGATGCTCTGTGGTTGATAGTTGTAAATTAATTCAATTTTTTAGTGTAATTTTTTCGAAATTTCACTGCTTTTGTGTTAAATGATTATCAAAGTAAGGAAGGGTGTACATATTCAAAGCACAAAAAGTAAAATATACCCACCGCAGTCTGTCATTTAGCGGTTTTTAATCAATCACAGTTTTGTCGGCAGTACGATGGAAGTATGTTTATGTTTAACAAAGGGGTGTTATTTTCCAGTCGATTACTGATTGAAAAGGGTTAGAATCATTATATTATCTTTTGTTAATGATAGGCTAGACAATGTTGTAACACGAAAATAATGTACTTTTATCCATTCACGTGTTTTTTGACTCACAGGCTTAAAAAAAATCAACCTTATAATATATAAATTAAGATATATTTTGATATTTTTTTATAATGAACTCCATATAAATAATATACAGAGTTAAACACTACCAACGGGATGGATCTATAGCGTGCGTAGTCGTCACTTCCGTACATTCACCGTGTATTATTTTAAGATTAGGTTGAAAATGAGCTACTTCTCATTACACACATGAGATGAATGGTGTTCTTATGTTAGTAGTTAAAAAAAATATTCTATAGTCCTAATTGGGAAGGATGTTCATCAACACTACTATTTTTCTTAGTGTAGTGTTACTTTTCTCAGTGTATCAGGTAGTTTATGTGTTAATACCTCGACGTATTTCCGCTCAATATCGTGTTAGTCCGGCTTCAAACGAACCGACAAAGCTTTCATCTCTTGTTAGATGGTTTACTCTGTGGCGTAGGTATGTGTAAAGAAAATGGCTCGGAAGCAGGACCATTAGCCACAAAATTTTGTTATAACCTCACTTACCCATCAATTTTTACATATAAAAGTGTTAAAAGCGGCTTAGAATATGAGTGATATTTAAAGGTAGGAAGAAGTTTTGTTCACACAGTGACAGAACTGAACTGTTTGATTCTACAGTGTAATTGCTGCATGAAAAAATGTCGGCACATGTATTATCATTGCAGCTACGGGATGAAGATCGTATTATGCCAAGCATGAGCGGGAAATCTCCCATGATTAGTTTTCATTATTAATATCTAAATAAACCTGACGTTTACGATCAATTTGACAACTAGACAATAATTTTTGATTGTCTAGTTGTCAAATTTTTTCTGTTGTGTCAGTTAGGGATAAAAATTAATTTCTACTTATTTTTTCTTGACAACGGTAGCTGGAACGCTACCGAAACGTTGAAATAAAGAATTTAAAAATATTGTGGTTTAATTTCCCAAGAAATTAAAAAAAAAAGGTAGAACGTGTCGCGGGACACACGGTAGGAACTTTAGTTCCTTTTAAGCAAAAGTTATGTAATACATCTGACGTTATAGATAAACGATTTGCATATTCTTTGGTGGTTGATAGTAAGCACACCAGACTCTCACGCGGTAGACCCGGGTTCGATTCCCCGCGAGGAATTTTTTTTATTGTTAATTTTATTTTTAAATAATCATTCTGCTTGATATTAATAACGACAACAGGTAGACGTTTGAAATATTTAGCAGAATATTCATTATTATAGATAATGGTACGGTACCCTCCATGAGGGAGTCCGACTGGCAACATCTACTTATAACAGCATCGTATATTTAAAAAGGGAAACCGTAGCATTATACAAATTGGACATTCGTTTACCACAAAATTAGTGGAAACATAAAATTGAATTGTTAAATTTTTAATTTGAAGTTATATTACAGTTTATAGAAATTTTTATTATCTAGATTTTTTCCTAAGTGGGTCGTAGAAAAAATATGCTGCTCGACTCGTGTGGATTGTCTATATCGCTCTTGAACGCCCTTTTACATTTAAAAACTACCTGCCAAATGTCAAATCAATTTATCCATCCATTTTAAAGTTATCGAATTAAAACATTCAAGTTTTCAAAATTTCAATACCCTGTATTTCGAAAAGTAGCTAGACCCCTTAATCGCGCAAAAAAAATTATGGAAATAATAGTAAAAATTTATCCGAACAAATTCAAGTAGATCACTAGCACTGCGAATACCAGCTTTGCATAGAATTTCAATATAGCATCGGTGGTTCAGTGGTTAGAATGCTCGCATTGCACGCGGGCGGCCCGGGTTCGATTCCGAGTATGAGCGTATTTATTATTATAAATCGCTGCTTCGTAAACGAGAGAGAGACTAAGGAGGCACAAGCACGCAAAAGCAAGGCACATAACGAAGCAATGTAACATAACGCAGCGTAACGTAACGCGTAACGGTCAGATCTTTTGCGTCGAGACCCCTGGTCGCTCAAACATAACCTGGCGTAAAGAACTAAATTTCCAAAAATTTGCTATTGTTACATATTTAAGGAATAATAACATTTTTTATGAAAAAATCAAAATTTATTGAACTTTTTAGAAGCAAATAACTCGATAACTGATTGAGTTGCACCAATCAAAGAAGAGTAGCTTTTTTTGTAGAATATAACGCTTTTTAATATTTTTTTATTATTTTAGTTGCAAGTTTAGCCCAAAAAAAGTTTACTTTGATCGAATTAACACAAACAAGTGTAACTAGCGCCCTCTATTAGCAATGTTAAATTCGAGTGCAAATTATGATTCCTCATGCCAAAAAACGTAAAATTGCCAATTTTCAAAGAGAAATTGTGAAAACATGAAAAATTATTGCGAAAATCAAAATTTAAATTTAAACTGGCAATATTTGCATAAGGCATGTTGAGCAGAATCATCATATTTTGAGGTCTAGAATCTACAGTTCAGAGATTGGACATTCTTAATGAATCACCCTGTATAAAAGATATTCAATTGGAAAGTTGGTTTGGAGGATGATTCTGAAAGGCCAGGAACAGTTTGTCGGAAAAAATAAAAACAGCTCATTCGGAAATAATGAAGTGAGAACGGGTTCAGTGGCGGATTTACCACTAGGCAGACTAGGCAACCGCCTAGGGCCACAAGGCAAGACCATTTTTGTAGATCGTATTTTGAGGAACAACTTTTCAAAACATTTTTTAATTTAGTCAATAGTTAAGGTTTTACAGTACAATTAGTGCAAATCATTAATATAATATATTTTTTTTTTCTTTAATTTCTGTACATTCTCTTATAACAAAAGCTCTAGATAATATAATTTGCAATAGAAAATTTTGCTAAATTTTTCTTATGAGACCAATAGTTTACGAGATAAACCGTAAAACCCGTTTCAACCCCTCTAAATTGAAAAGAAATGACTTTTTCACTTCTAAGAGTTGTTGACTTTTCACCCGCATAGATGAAAAAGCCGCTTTTTCCGTTTTTTCACTTCACATATCAAAATAAGCTAAATATTAATCTCAAATTAGTTAACCTCTTAACTGGATAGGCTACAAACTTGTGATTTTAAAACATACATGAAAGAATTATTTCAAAGAAAGTCAACCGGAAATTAATTTTTCTACTACCGTGCGCTTTAACCCACTTTCCCGCACGCATTTTAGCTTTGAAAGTGTCACTTTCCCGCACTAGTGCGGGAAAGTAAAATTATGCAAATTTTTACCTTATTAGATAGTTTTTTAAATATATCAAATGAAATTCTTTCATCTACAAATGACTTAAAATTGTTGCCGTCACCCTCATCGTCATCTTTATGTGACCTGCAAACGATGCCATCCTCATCAACGTCATTCACTCACCAGTTAACACCAAATACCTTCACTGGACCGGCAATTTTAAGTAATTCACAGAATGCAACAAACTGTGTTTCTAATATTAATATTTATAATAATAATTGATAATAATAATAATAGTTTTTGGTCCAAGTTTTTTATATGTATGTTAAAATAAAATAAATTTTGGAAAATGGGTTGATATACTTTTTTGTATATACGGTCGTAGAAAAAATAATGTTCCTAACTCATGCGTAAAGTGTCTTTCCCGCCCTTGACCGCTTGCTCGAACTCCGCTTCGCGTCGTTCGGGTCAACTGCAGTCGCGTGCGGGAAAGTATCACTTTCCGCACTAGTTAGGAAAATAACTATTTTCTACGACCGTGCATTTCAACCCATTTTCCCGCACGCATTTTAGTTTTGAAAGTGTCCTGTTGGTTTTTGAGGTTCAATTTGCTTCAAAATAGCCCTTAAAAAACCTAAAAACTTGCATTTTCGGATAAATTTTAGAAAATACATCCCGGTTGTAGGAGCCGCTCGAGAGCCTTATAGTGCATCCAATGTCTTGAATCCGCCACTAAACGGGTTCAAAGGTAGACCAACTATATCTAACAAAAACACAAACATGATGTGAACTGTGCGACTAATGGACAACAAAATGAAAATATTTATCGGATTTGAGTGATTGTAACAAAATTAATCGAAATTCAAATATTAGGTATGGCATGAGCAAAAAATATTTACATCTCATTATAAAACTCATGCCGCTTAATTGTAATAGATTTCGAAGGGAACCGAGTTAGAATTAAGGGTGTTTTGTAATTGGGCGCACTGTATCTCCCTATTGTTAAAATGTCGAACTGTGTTTAAGGGATTATCTTTTATGTGATTTGTAGTTATGTTCCCCTATAGGATTACACCAAGTATGGTTTTAACAGGTGTCGGTGATGCACCAAACAGTAATTTCAAGAGCAACGATTTACTTCTACGAAGGGCAAGTTAGAATTTTTTGAGTTTGTATCGGAATAGATTTTAAAATTTAATGACACACAATAATTTTTTTATATTTTTTATTTCGACGTTTCGGTAGCGTTCCAGCTACTGTTGTCAAGGTTAATTAGTAATTGAATAATTTTTGGTCTGGTATTATTTTATCGAAGTCAATTTTAGTTCCGTATCAAAAAGAAAATCTTCAATACCTACGATATCTTGTTCGATATTGAATCCTTTATATCTATGGTGCTGAAGGCGTTCTCGAACCATAGCAAAACTTGCCTTTTCCAATATTCTGGTTATTTTTCTTCCTCCGTAGGCAGGATGTAACCTTAGTTCTTTTGGTATGACTCCATTAGTTCTGCATCAGCGAAGGAATAAAAAAAATTCGTGACGGAATAATAACTAAGTGGTAAAAGGGTTTTAAAAATATACATTTTTTTAATGACAAAAAAATTGCAATAAAAAAATGTTGAACAAGAGTTGAAGGAAAAGCTCTTTTGTATTTTGCAACAATCCAAATTGAAGCATATGTGACTAATCTCCCAGTAAGTACTTATATTTCACTTCACATGCTACAAAATAACAAACAAAAACTATGACGTCCGTAATTCTTTATGATAAATAACCTACGGATTATCGAAATGTAAACAACAATCGAAAAAACGATACGCCTTTAAGGCCAACCATTCAGACTGTATCAATTTTTTAGGTGGTCACTAGGGGGTTGGATAACACGTGTGAAATTCAATTGTGTGAGGGTGTCATTACAAGATAGAACGATCTGTTCTACCCTAACAAATTTGCGCTGAAATCATTAAGTGAAGACTAATCGAATTCGGAATAGATATGAATAAGTGGAGGGATGTTTTCTGCTAGTTAATTTTTTTGATGTTGAAAATTGAGATTGGAGTCGTCATTCATAGACAGCAATGTTGTAAACTATTAAATTTTTTTTACTTATGCGTTTTTTTTATCAGGATTTTAAGTTTTCACTCCTCGCCAGCTATATCTACCTTAGCCTTTTGGGCTTATTCCTTTCACCATTAAGTATTAGTGTTATTTTTAAATTAAAAATCGAGCTGATAAGCACATTTTTTTAATTCTATGAATACTGTCAAATAGCAGGGTGGATTGTTTTGTGTGGCCCACTCTGTATAGTACCATTATATTAAAGTACCTAGAATTTTGGCAAACATTGAAAACGTGGCTGGAAACACCGAGACCAGAAACTTCATAACAACCGTTACCAAAGCTTCCATCTCTAAAATACAACCTATTGATTTTTTGACGTTTCACTAACCTCAAATATGGCATGTGTTTTATATTCTATAATGAACTTGGTTTCTAATTTCGTGATTACGTATTAATCTTTGAAGAAGGTGGAAAAAAGTAATTTTCCCAAAATGACAACATTAACGGAAGACGAATTGTTTTGCGACGTTGAAGAAGAATGCCAGAAACTAGAAAATGTGAAAATACAATCTGATGAAGACTTATATTATAACGAAGAATATGAAGAGGAAGACGATTTAGAGTATGAGAGTGAAGATTACTTTGAACATCATTCTAGTCATGCTAATCAACAACAGTCCTCAGTTAAAGTAAATAACTTTCAACCGAATGAAAATTTATTCAAAAAATTTACTCACAAAATAAACGTAGATAAATATGAAGTTAATTCTCTTCCACACCACACCACCAACTTATTATTAGCAAATCAGAAACGTTCGGAAAATGAGAGAAACCGTACAAAAGATAAACATGACAGAGCTACAGCAGAACAAGTTATGGATCCTCGAACAAGAATGATACTTTTTAAACTGCTAAATAGGAACTTGATATCAGAAATAAATGGTTGTATATCTACAGGAAAAGAAGCTAATGTATACCATGCTTCCTCAAAAACTGATCAAGATTTTGCTATTAAAATTTACAAAACCTCAATTTTAGTTTTTAAAGATAGAGATAAATATGTTAGTGGTGAGTTCAGATTTAGACATGGTTACTGTAAACATAATCCAAGAAAAATGGTGAGGACCTGGGCTGAAAAAGAAATGAGAAATTTATATCGCATGCATTCAAATGGACTAAATGTACCTGAACCCATTTTACTGAGATCACATGTGTTATTGATGACTTTTATTGGAAAAGAAGGTAAGTTTGAAATAATTTATTATGTTGTATTTTGAACTATATAGGTACATTATGTTTTTTAGGTTGGCCAGCTCCTAAACTGAAAGATGTAGAGCTCAGTCAATCAAAAGCAAGAGAAATTTACAGGGAAGTCATAGTAACGATGTGGAAAATGTACAATAAATGCAAATTAGTTCATGCAGATCTCTCAGAATTCAACATGCTCTATCAAAATGGACAAATTTTTATAATAGATGTTTCTCAATCAGTAGAACATGATCATCCACATGCCCTTGAATTTTTGAGAAAAGATTGCACAAATGTCACTGATTATTTCAAAAAGAAAGATGTAGCTACACTTGGTATTAAAGAATTATTTGATTTTATCACAGATCCTAGTATTACTGAAAGTAATATGGAAGAATATTTAGATACTTTGGCCGAAAAGGCAGCTGAGAAAACAGAACTGACTTCTAATGAACAGGTACAAACTTTATATTGGGTACTTTAAAATTATTTACAATTTATTTATTTACTTATATAATTAGAATACAAACAGGACGAGCCCGAAGCAGTATTCCTAATATTTATTACAAAACACGTTAAATAAACTAGCATTGAGAGTAAAACAGATATTTTAAAACTATATAATCCTGGAGTGGTTGTTTTAGATGAGAGTCATTTTTGTTTAGCTGCAGCCATAATATTTTTCCTTTGGATATGGTTCTTACGATAATTGGTTTGGGATATTCATTAGATTGTTGGAAGACTCGATGAACAGACACTATATCAGAATTGATATTTGGCAACCAATGTGTATACCGATTTTTTCGAGTATTAAACTTGAATACTCATTATTTTTCTCTGAGATACCTGTTATTTCCAAATTACCTTGTCTCTCTTCTTTTTCCAATTGATTCACTCTTGTGGTAAGCAATTTTACTTATTTTTCCAGTTCATTGTTATTGTGGGTAGTTTTTTGTAGTTCCATAATTTTACTATGAAATTTTTTAATGTTTCCTCAAACGTTGATATTTGACTACTGCAGAAGTTGACAGACACCAATATATCGTCGTATTTTTTATGTAATGTTTCAATATCGGCTTGAATCTCTCTGAGTATAGCAATTGCAGGCGACTACGAAATTGTTTCATTTGATTCATTCTCATTATCAATGTTGGTTATAGTGCTCGCATTTGCGCCTATTACTGATTTTTTAGAAGGTCCCATTTCTTTTCGACAACAGGAATAGAACCAGTAAGCATCCGGCAAAACAAATCGAGCAAGATCCTGTTTACTCAGTCGCATACATTTACCATGATAGAATAGTTCACAAGATCCACTACATTTTAAACTTATCAGTATTATCTTATTGGGTAAACTATTTCAATATCTAACCATGATGATGAAAGTATCACTATAATAATGTAGCAGGTAACACTAAGGGAACATCAAATTAATTTAACGTTTATACCACTATTATCACTAACAATGTCGGAGAGAAAAATATCATGTCTCAATGACTCGAAGGTCAACACAATTCTTGGAAAATATTTATTTTCTTACAATTTTTTTTTGTTGAAGGTGGAGGAAGAAGTCTTTAAACAAGCATACATTCCACAAAGACTCACTGAAGTAATTGATGCTGAAAGAGACATAAATCAAGCAAAAGCAGGCATAGCAGAAAATTTAATTTATAAAACTCTGGCAGGCTTCAAATCTGACCTTAGTGGGACTGTTCAAAAACCAGAACTCTTGGAAAATGAAAATTCAGGAAGTTCCGATAATGAAGATAGTGAAAATGTGTCTGATGATGAAGAGGGAAGTAAATTTAAAGATTGTTCCAGACCAAAACATGAAACTTTGGAGGAAAAAAAGTCTAGAAAAAAAGCAATCAAGGAAGCTAAAGCAGAAAAACGGAAAACTAAAGTGAAAAAATATGTTAAAAAGCGAAAAGAGAAAGTTACTAAAAAATAGAATTTTGTAGAAATGCTCCAATAGATTTTTATTTTGAACTGTTGTTTTTTTTAGTCAATAAATTATAATGGTCCATTTTGGCATCAATTTTCATTACAGAATTTAAACTGGACAGTTTAGGGCAAAAAGGAACAATTACAATATTTATTTTATTCATTAAAATAATTAACAATTTTCTTTAGTTTGAGCAGACATTTAAACCGAAGGTGCTAAAAAACTGGGAAGTACCTAAATTGAATGTGGATAAACCAAGAAAAAGAACAGGAAAAACTAAAATTGTATCAAATGATAGAGGTCACTTGCTACCAGAAATTCGCAGAAGCAACAGTAATCCATGGGGAAATTTCGTAGGCACTTGGAATCTTCCTAAAAAAATTGACAAAAAGACTGGTAAGTCAAAATAGTGTTGAGCACAGATGGAGCTTATTAAAATTTTACTTATTTTAGCTTTACAGCTTAATGGCCTGTTGAAAAAAGAAAACAAAAATGTCCACAAAACTACAGAACCGCTAGAATCAGATTTGGATGCTGATAAGGTAAATTATTTCATTACACAAACAATCTCAATATTATTAAAACGAAATGTTTACAGGAAGAAAATAAAGAAAATGTTGACAAAACTAACACTCCCACCTCGGCAATCCCGTACATCCCCGGCGATCTCACAGAAAAACTCCAACAGCATCCCACCTATGATGAGTTAGTGAAAAATCGTTTTCCAGCTGAAGAACCCTTACCAAATGGTTTCCCCAGGATTCGGGATGATTTTTCAAAGCCATCAGGTACTACACCTGATCTTGATAAAGAAGTAGGTGAATTTTATCAAACACACAAACAAATGGTACAGACACAACCACCTAGACAATCCTCTGGGTCCAAGAAAGATAGACTCTTCTCTCCCATATTGGCAGCTATTTCAAATTTTAATTTAGCTAAAAAGTTACACAAAGAGAATTTGGAACACAATCCACTGCCAGATACTTTGACTGATGCTATGTATCGGAGAATGTTGATACAAAGGCAGGGAAAGGATTCTGATGAACGTGAAGAACATTTTGCTACAGGTATAGTTTATCTTTATAATAGGAGAAATAATGTCAATATGATTGCGCCCTGCCAATTTCAGCGACTTTTATTTGAATTAAATTGAATCCAAATCCACTAGAGGTACTAGAGACCATCACAAATCTACTATAGCAGCGGTGTGATAGTAATGATAGGTATCCAGATTTTTAACGTGTCATTCAAAGGCTATGAAAAATTGTCCCAAATTCAATTAACCTCTAATTATGTCAGAAAAAAATTGTTTGAAATATTTCAAGCTGAAACAGGCAATTTAACATGTTCTTTATCTTGCAGGAGTTGGTTGGAAAGGTTATCCAGGTTATGGTCCAACCAGATGTACAAAACTTAAAGTATATCGACCGAAAACATCAGGACCACCTAAAGATGAAAGTATCTGTAGTTTTGATAAAAAATGGCGATTCATACGTCAAGCTAAAGTCACTCCTATGGATCTAGCAATTTGCTGGGATTTAACTCCGGAAAATCCGAAAGATGAACCCGATAGAACGAAACATATAGACGGTTCAAATGGTTCAGCAGCTCCGGCTGTATTTACTCTTGTTCACACTCCTAAAGAAGAAGAGAACGATGTAAAATGCGATGGTTTGCATAGTTGCGGTGCCGTATTTGAACACAGCGAAAAAGGTAACGAAGAAAAGGAATATTTCTTCCATAGATCTAAACGGACGTCTCGCGGAAGCATCCACAGCGGTTCTGATGGACAAAAACGTGCAAAAAGTGCAGTCGAAGTTGATAAAATTTCAATAGGCTCAAAATCGAGTAGTATAAGTGCCAAATCCAGAGCCAAAAGTGCTTATAATCTAAACGAAGCTGACGGAAACTCGAATTCTTCTAAAGATAACAAAAACCTTCATCGAAGTACCCCTAATTTGGAGGAGTGCATTGAAGAAAAACCAAAAAAACATCCACACAATAAATTTTGCATGGCGTGCGAAATGAGAAATGTTTCTTTGACCGAAAACAGGCCAAAGAGCAATTACAAGATGGCGTTTAAGGCCGGCGTTCCTAATAAAATAGTAAGTAGACCTAGCTACAACCTCAAAGTCCCTAGACCTAAAGATCCATATATGGTCAAGAATTATGTCATTGATAGCTTAGCTCCACCTTTTTCTTTACAGAAGAAGAAGAGGGAGGATTATCCTGAACATTGGAGGTTGGCTACTGTCTATCAACATTCTTATAAACCGATTTATGCTAGAAAACGGCCTCTTATGCAAACTGTTTTTAAATAAATTTCACCTAATTATTAAATATACAGGGTGAATGATGTATTGGAAGTGATATTTTTTAAACAAAACATACAGGATGGGGATCTCGAACAATAAGAGATACTGTTGACTGGGATTAGTTAATTATTAATATCGAGAAAGAGCCCCGCAGGCTTTTAATGATAATTAAAATTGTAACGGAATTTGATCAAATTTTAATATTTTGTGAATCCCGTACTGATCAAAGAGATTTTATGAATGACTTTCGGGATACAGTGGATACTCTCCACTGAGGTACCTTATAGAACAGAAATTAGATGAAAAAAAATTGAAGAACGTGTCACGGGACACACGGTAAGAACTTTAGTTCCTTTTAAGCAATAATCAAATTTTTTGAATCAATGAATTAATACACATATTTATTAATATAAGAATTTATTTTACTCTGGATGAAACTTCATTCAACAATCCATATATAATCGATTATTATCAATTATCATCAATTGATTAATTAGATGAATTATTTCGTTACAAAATTCTGTCATCGCTTTTTTTTCTTCAATCTATCGACTAATTTAAAATCTTTCAAGCATTTTTTTTTTCAGTTTAAAACGGACGTGCGTAACTGTAAGGTATATCTCCTAATCGATTATTATACTATTATATTATCTACCTTTGTGTGAAATTTAAACCCGAGACATCGATATATGGCGGCATTATAGTTTTCTCTAGCCTATGAATCGCTGCTTCGTAAACACATAACCGAGGCACAAAACGCAGTAACGTAACGGTCAGATCTTTTGCGCCGCGACCCCCGGACGCTCCATCCTAACGTAAAGAACTAAAGTTCTAAAAGAGATCAATCTTGCAAACAATTATGGAAATAATAGTGAAAAATTTATCCGAATAAATTCGAGTATATTAACAGCACTGCGAATACCAGCTTTGCATATAATTGTAATGTAGCATCGGTGGTTCAGTGGTAGAATGCTCGCCTGCCACGCGGGCGACCCGGGTTCGATTCCCGGCGGAAGCATATGAATCGCTGCTTCGTAAACGCGAGAGAGAGAGAGCCTCAAGGAACATAACGCAGCAACGTAACGTAACGTTACGGTTAGATCTTTAGCGAATTACCCCCTGTCGCTTCGCTCCAACCTAACGTAAAGAACTAAAGTTCTAATAAATATAAATATTGGCATTTTTATTTAAAAAAGCTATAAAAACGATTACATTTTATCTTTGATGCCACGTTCCAATTTTAGATATTTACAGAGTATTTAAATTAATTTCTGAAATCACTACCCACGCACGATTGATTCATTCTGTATATTTAATAAGTAATCATTAGGCGAAAAAAGTAAATTTAGACTAAAAAAATGGATTGTCATTTTTTTGACGCGCCGTATTAATTTCTAGTATAGGATCTTAAAACTTGTAGCGGATTGTAAAAAACTCAAACGGTAGTTTGATATTTCATTATTCGAAACTCGCGGACAATAATTAATATTCCAACCAAACCAAAATTTTTGGCTGCAATACATAAATAATATATGTTTCCTAGAAAATGGATTGGAAGGCGTGGTTTTATCGAATGGCCCCCGCGATCGCCCGACGTGAATCCTTTAGACTATTTTCTGTGGGGTCACTTAAAAAACCTTGTTTATAAAACAAAGTCAGTCAATATTCAGGAATCAAAAGATAGGATAACCACAGAGATAAGAATTGAGCAGTCAAAATGTGTTGCAGTATACTGTGGTTTTACTGTAATCGCTTTTACTGTGAGTTGTCTAAAATTCCAAATTTTTCTACTACTCAAATGTGGACATACATCTAACATGAAACAAACATTTAAATATTTGTGTTTAGTTGCCATAGCTGAGCTACAATCTCAATTTGAATCCCCAATACAATCCTGATTTAGTTGCGTATGCATTTATTTCCGAAATATAAAACGAGTTTAATAAATTTAGGTACCCGTTAGGTTGGTAATTTAAAATTAGACTCCATACTTATGTATCATGTAAATAGTTGTAGGTTTAGTGAGATATCCAATAGGGATTTAAATATAATGTAGAGCAACCAACACCATCTATTAGAGGATTAACCACGTCAAGACCCATGAAATGCGTTAGGACTTAACAACGTTTGAAGATTTTATATTGTTTTTTTCTTAATTAAATTTAAATATTTTATTAAATGTTATTCAATTTTATACAAACACGACGTACTGTTTTTTCTCATCGATATTTTAATGTTTCCATTTTCGTTGACTGTGTTTATAACTCGTAATCTATTTCTTAAGAATATATATACATATATTATAACCATATTTATAATGTTTTTAAATTTTATTATAACGGCCAGTAAAGTTGTTAAAAATACAAGTTTTTTAATATAACGTTCAAGTAAGCCTTTTTGTGATAATAAAACTACATACACAATTTTGTAAACAGTTTTATAAATTAAAATATTTATAATGATGCTTCCTATTTTCATTTAAATAAACCTGTCCTCTATAAATAAAAAAGAGTATTTGGTATTGTCATCTTCAGTCCTACTAGGTCCTCAAAATGTTTTGCTCACCCCAAAGAAATTTTTAAAGCATCTCAAGATGGCATCTTGAACATGCACCAGACTATAATCATGCCTTATTAATTCATCTAAAACTCACATCCACCGTAATAGTATATTACATAATGCACGAATAATGTACAGTATTTTTCCTACGATCACGTGATAATTTCACCAAATAATGTGTAATCAACATCTTCCATATTAATACACAAAATGTTACAATTAAAGTCGACATAATTGATTTCAAGAAGTAACAATAACTAGTAACATTAGTAACAAAAATTTCAAGTAGTTATAGGTAGTTTATTACAATTATTAATTGGTTGGATAATTATAGAAATTGAAATTATTATTGTTGCTTTTTATATACTTATCATATATACCTTTCAAGTTGGTAAAATTTTCCGACTATTATAAGAGATGGATTGGATTAGTTGGTACAACATCGGACTTCTGACGAAGAGTACGCGGGTTCGATCCTCGACTGCGTCCTAAATTTTATTTAATCAAGAAAATGAAACAAAAATTCCCTTTTTAAATAGATCGCTTCAAATTTAGATATTACATAGGTAAATCTAATTAAAAATTATATATTTGACAGCTTACCAGTGGCAGCACCCAGAACTTGCGCCATTCATGTTTTTTTTTCAACTAGGTTTTAGTTATACAACCTGATAGTATATCAAACATTCTTGACAAGAATAAGTCATCAACTAACTCAACAAGCCAGTTTGGTGTAACTGAAATTAGTTCCGCGAGACCATTTTGATGAAGTCCCATCTTAATATTTCATCACATCACCAAAGAAAACTCTATATATGCCTGCATGATAAATTGAATACTACCAAAATAATTAGTCTCATTTTTAATAACACTTAAATATCTCACAATTCACTTCCAGCATACTAAAGTTACCAAACTGAACCATACGAACAATAATTGTTTACAAAATGCGCCCATTTTATAAATTTTAGTCCTTATTTTATCACCTTTTTGGTGAATCGTTGAAGATCTTATATATTTCATTGGAGAAAAAGGATTTATTTCTTCTTAAGGCATCAACTTAGTGTACTCAACAAAAAAAGGACTTTTCTTGACTGTGTCCCAAACCTTTGCACAATAAAGTAACCAAGTACGTTCTGTCAGCTGTACATGAGTCAATGAATTACGTGTAGATCCTAGGATATTAGCTCTAAGTTTTGCAACTATTTCTTCTAATGGCGGATGTCCAGTGTATATATCATCTACAACAAATAATTGTTTATCAGTTTCTACATTTTGTGATAGATTAGTGACATAGGTGGGATCGTTACAAAAGAAAGAGGCTCGGTTTTCGGTAACCTGTTATTTTTTTTAGATCAATTTAAGCGTTTAAGCTAGCTGGCTTATATAAAAAAATGATAGTGAAAAAGTAAACCTACAGAAACAGTGGTTACATTTACTATACACGTTTTTGTTAAAACCTGTAATATCAGGGAATCAAGTATGCTTATTTTCAAAATAACATACTAAAATTTGAAAAGAATCTGTCAATGGCAGAAATTCATAAAAAGTGTAAGTGGTTCTTTGTTCTCTTTACTGCTATTTTATACCTCTTATTGTTTAGATTTTACTAATATGAATAAATACCCTACATACTAATATTCAAAACCTATCCTTTCCTGTCAAGGAATGCTCACAGTTGATGCTGAGTACAAGTATAGTCGACGTTAATTAGGTTTTTCAAGAGAAATAATTTATAAAGTTTTAAAAATTTGGGTATGAAGTCTCTAAGGGCAAGTGAATATAGATCAAAAGAGTTCCTACCTCTCACGAGGGTGCTTCATCCCCTTTAGCTTAAGAAACCACCCTTCAATGTTACCTCTTGCTAGTGTTTTACATTTATCTCGAAAACCGTTACCCTGACGTAAAAAATGAAAAGGAATTAACTTATTTGCTATAAAATTCTACATCATGTATGTCCTATACAAATTTTCACTATATAGCATCCTAACCTCACAAATTTATATAAAATAGTGAAGTTACGCAAAAACGAGTGATAACTTAAAATACCTTGACCACAGAAAAATGTAATATAAAAAGCAGATTGTTGTTTACAAACCTAGCAATAAAAACAAAAAGAAGTTTCAAAAATGTTTTTATTACTACAATACAATACTATTAAAAAGTAACAACTGTTTATTCAATAATTGGATTATCTTCAGGTAATTCTTCCTCTACCAATGAATTAAGACATCCTTGTCCATGACAACTGGAGCACATTGTTGAACATTTTAATCCAACCTTAGCACAACCGCATCGTTTTCCACAACCTTTTTTTACAGTTACAAGTTATCAATTTAAGAATGAAAGTAGGAGCTGGTATCTCCGTTGTAGGATTAGGCATCAAAATTTTTCTGACTGATTTCCAACCCCAATCATTAGGCTTCAAAATCTTTCCACGCCAGGAGTGAATTTGTTGGAAAACGCGATACGAATGTTGTTCTGAAGCAGCAGATGTGGGTGGTAGTTTTGATAACAGCACCGCCTGATTAGAGTTACCCACAAATTTGTTAAATGAAATGAATCTATATTGGTTTAATGATGTAACAGTACGAGGCGCCTTGTATAAAGCAAGGGTAATTTTTTCTCCAGCTCGAACAATGTCAGGTTTCATCGATGATGGATTGTTAAATATATTCAAAGCATCGTCCAAGTCCCTTCTAGTATTTATCAACTTTACAGTGTGTGCTTTTCCTTTGCCAAAAAATGACGATGTAGTATCACATCCACTGAATGCGTGAGCAAATAATATGTTATTTTTACAGTTATAAAGAACTTCCGAGTTCTGAATATCGACAGAACTATATGCCCTTTCCTTGATATTTCCTTGAAAATCTCTTAAAAATCGAACATCTTTATAAAGAGGACAAAGAGCAATTATAAGTATGAGAAGGTCAACATCCTGTCCCACGACAACAACCGTATAACTATTATAAGCTTCCTTAATAGCAGTTTGGACAATTAGCGTATCAGCGTCATCTGTGGCAGAAAGAGCTTGAAAGCCGGCACATTCTAATTTTTCCTGCAGTTGATTAATTAAACGTTGTTTATTCGCTAGATTGCTCAGAAATTTTTTTTGTGAATCAGGAACAGGCGTATTTTCGTTAAATATTATTTCAGAAGATATTCGTTTTAGAAGTCTTTGTTGTCGTTCAATGCCTTTTGTACTCTCCATATTTTCAGAATAACCGTCAAATACTACGATTACTCGTTGACCATACCGTTTTTTAATGAAATTAATATAAGCGGTGTAGATGTCTGCAAATGTCCCTTGCTTCGGCCAAACCACTCGATGAATTAAATTGCCCCCATCTACAATATATGTACGTTCACCAGCACTAATTGGACGCTCTGTAACAGCGTTAAAAATGTCATACAGGGATGATTTTTTTGTTTTTCGCATTTGTCTTCTCTTTACCATCGTTAACCAACTTCAAACGCTATTTCTGCGATTAGGGCTAAATGTAGGGAAAAAATGTATAGGACATGAAAGATGAAGAAGAATACATATAATAAATTAAGCTCTTTACATTTTTCTTGTCAGGGTAACGGTTTTGAAGAAAATTTAAAAAAACTGGCAGGAGATATCATTAGAGGGTGGTTTTTGAAGCAAAAGGGGATGAAGCACCCTTCTGAGAGGTAGGAACTCTTTTGATCCATATTTGGATGGATATTAAGACTCTGTACCTAAACTTTTAAAACTTTATAATTTTTTTCTCCTAGATGCTATTATTATATCTAATTTACGTCGACTAGTAGTAACAATCTCAATTTCAATACTGTAACTACTTTACTAAGTAGATACAGGGTGTGTGTGTGTGTGGGAAAGGGCCTAACTTTAACTGTAGATGGGGATCACTTTGGTACTTCAAAAAACCTATATTTAATGTTTCTTCAGCACTTTATAACCGACATACAGGGTGTTTTATAAATTTATCCTATTTCTTTCAAACCTCATAACTTCCGAGTTACCCTCATACTCATTCAATATGTCTCGAATATTTCGATCACCCTGTATAAGAATATCTACCTGGAAACTATGCACTTCTACATTCAGAATAACAAGAGTAAAATACGAGAAATAAATTTATACTCCAAAACGAAGAGATTTTTATTTATTTTATTAATTGACCTGAAAAGAAAACAAGAAATTCTAACAGCATTGTCCAAACGAAGCAAGTCCATCCTATAAAAATTGCAGTATAAATTTATTTCTCGTATTTTACTCGTGTTATTCTAAATGTAGAGGTACATAGTTTCCAGATACATATCCTTATACAAAGTGTTCGAAATATTTGAAACATATTGAATGAGTATGTCCTAAGTACGGCCCTGTAATCCCATTTTTAGTGGTCTGTACTCGTGAAAAAACAAACTCAATTGAATTTCTAGGATGCTTCTCTAGATGCATTAAATATATTTCATTTCAAGCTAAATAATAAAAAAAAATCCTCTCCGATACCATTGTTAACCCCCAAAAGGAGCATAAATTATTACTTTGATGGTGAATTTTTTGTATTAAAATTGTCTGCGGAAAAATAAAAAGGGAATATGTAGATTCGATTTTTCATACTCTTTCAAATTATGAAGAGCAATTTAAAAAAAATCCATATAAAGGGTTTTGTTTTTAGGAAAGACAAGTTTTGAAATTTTTTGTTAAGCCGGATCTGCATTATCTTTTTGGGGATGCTTTTGATGGAGTTTCTAGTTAATGGTTATTACATGAACCAAACTTCAAAACAATCTACAGGTTAACTCGGAAGTTATGATGTTCGAAAGAATTAGGATAAATTTATGAAACACCCTGTATCTCGGTTATAAAGTGCAGAAAAAATATTAAATATGGGTTTTTGGAAGCACCAAAGTGATCCCCAACTACAGTTAAAGTAAGGCCCTTTTCCAATGAAACACCCTGTATGTAGATAATAATCTAAATTTGATGCTTTCATGTTAACATTTTTTTTACATTTATTGTGAAATTTTCTCCATCTAAAACCTAAAGAGGATAGATCTTTGAATAATATTTTGTCTATTATCAACGGAAAAAAAATAGGTAATACTACTGAACAGAGACATCTTTGTTTTGTTACTTCCAGTTCTGCTCTGTGGTTAGGTATTTCTACTCACTGGAATTCAAGTCGATTTCAGGGATCATAAACAAATTAATTGGGCTTCCACAGTTATCACTATTCAAATAACTGATTAGTCTCCCAGTTCCCAACCCCATTTCAGATTTCAAGTTTAATTTTGACTTGTTGAACAATGTTTTATAAACCTAAAAACAAATACAACATGAGCTTTCACTGTTGAAATGTACATAAACTTCTACTTCTACCTGTTGCATGGTTTTAAATTTTGTTGAAGAAAAGTCCTCCATCTGTGCTTTATTATGCACAATCATTAAATGAGGAAAATGATCTGTCATTTCATCTTCTGGATTAGGGATAGTGGGTTTTAACATTTCAGCAGTATGAAGAAATCTAAAATTTTTTAGAGAATAGGTACTGGTACTTATTAAAAAATATTAACAGCATACAACGTACCTTACAATATTACTATCTAAAAACCAGTCTTGCACTAGAATTAAAACATGACAAGTAGACATGAGGAATGTAGTTAATTGCAATCCTTGTATTTCTCCACTATTTTCTAGTGGAATAAACTCACTAACTAAATTGGTTCTCTTGGTTTCACTTTTGATTAATTCCTCTAATACAGAAATAGAGGCAACAGGTTGGCAATCAAGTAGAATGAGCTGTGAAAAAAATTTATATAGAAATAGTTTAATACTCGGTTTAATATTACTATGATGTTTGACTACAAACCCTGTTAGATGTTACAAATATATCAACTCCTTGAGTTCTATTGAAACCTCTTTCAATATCTTCAACAGTTTCAATTTTAAAAATTTCTTTTTTCAGTTTTCCATCTAGTTTCAAATCCATTTTCTCCAAATGATCAGTTAAAATTTTAATATCATTTTCAGGATTTTGTAAATTAGTGTCAGTCTTGAATATTTCTTTTTTGAATTCTTCACTTAATTTACTATGACTTAAAAGATTCATTATTGTTGATTTTCCCACACCCTGTGCTCCAACAACTCCAACTATAAGGAATTCATTGTTTTCATTGAAATAATCTAGTAAAGATTCAGTGCATATAATTCCCTCATCTATTAGTTTCATGGATTTTGTCATAGACTTCAAACTTGGTGCTGCACTTGCTAAAAGACTTGAATGATAATAATACAATTAAACTAATATGTTTTTCGCATACCATCATCTTTAGAAGCAACAGGAAGAGAATTAGAGGCTTCTTCTTTGTGACTTCTCTTTGGTGAAGCACCAACATCCTCAGCATGTGTTTCTCTCGCTTTTAATAGTATTGTTGGTTGTTTTTTAGGGGGATCTGGGTTAACACCCAGAGTTAGTTTCAAAAGGCTTTCACTTTTACTACCAGAATAACTTCTTCCTTCAATTTTAGTATGTCCTAAAGATTCCTAAAATAAGAAGATTTGAAACACACACATTTTATTTTATTCGTATTTAGTTACTTTTTCCCTTGGAGTAAAGAACTTTTTCTTTGGGTATATTTTGCCTCTATCATAATCTGACATTTTTAACAATTTTCAGATAATGCCCGTGTTATCTGCTCCAGTCTACATGTTTTTAAAATATTGACCATCTCGGCACACCATTTCTGTCGCAAATCACACAATATTTTTAGCATAGATAAAGGATGCCTTATTTTAAGTTTAAATGATAATCAAAAACACAATCAAAAACAACCAAAAAATTGTTAGGTTATGTTATACGATGACCATCAGTTCTTCTTTTTAGTTTATTGGCCTCCACCCATTAGGTACTTAGCCAGAGCAGGTTATTATTACGGAATATTCCTTACGGAATGTCTGGAACTTTCCATCTTCCCTCTGGTTAAACCATTTTTTATGTTTCCATTGACCATTAATTCTTCTATTTAATGCTAGACATGTTATAAAACAATACAACATAGGAAAAAACTTTTCTCGCTCAGGGGCAACTGCCAAGCATTGCACAACCCCGAAATGTTGCCTCGGATTTAGGATAGGGTAGGTATCCCAAGGTATAGATAGAGGTTAAAGTAGAAGTTAAATTTTAATTTGAAAGGTATTAATAAATTTCATAATAATTTTAATTAATTTTATATTAATATTATATTTAAAATACTAGGGAGTGAGATGGGGGTTCCATAGACAAAATAATACAATGGGCCTGTATTCTTAAGGGACTAGTGAGAATCTCACCAATGAGATAAGTTTATTGCATGGTTGCCTAAAACATGAGAGTTTCAAATTTGTTATGGTTGGAATATGTAACAGCAAATTATGTATAAATGTGAATGGACCAAATTTTGAACATCTCTAGTAATTTGTTGGCTGCTTAATTCTTTTATTGATAAAATCACAAGTTTGGACCAATATTTCAACAATCTTCTTCGAATGTTTTAGATGCATTGCTGTTACATATTTCAACCATATATCTGGGTATTGAAGTATTGAAAAAAATACAAGAATTTTTTTAAAATTAATTATTAAAAAGTGATCTTGCAGACTCCATGAAATCATTAAATATCTTGAAAATTACAAATTTTTTGATATGTAAAGGTTATTCGTTTTTCGCGTGAAAACCGTTGAGGAATATAAATATAATTGAATAAAAATTGCTTCAAAACTCAAGGGCGTGCAAAAATTGGAGAAGAGAGGTAACATATTCTTCCGAATGTACACCACTGGATCAAAAATTGGAACATATTTTTCCATCAAAATATGCCAACCTGCCAAATGTCAAATCAATTTATTCATCCATTTTAAAGTTATCGAACTAGAACATTTAATTTTTCAAAACTTTAGCACCCTGTATTTCGAAAAGTAAATGTGCTGGACCCCTTAATCATTATATCATTTTGTCCAATTTCACGAGAAAAATCTACATGCAAACGTTGTAAGTGTCATTTGAAAACACCTTGTATACATTGAGTTAACTGTATAAACCCTCACTTCGTGGAATCTACTCATCATATGGTTTTAAATGAAACTAACTGTTTCTAAATGACTCCACAATATATTTTTTTTACCTTGTATACATACATATATATTATATTTTTCCATGTGGTCTGCGCCAAAGCGCCTTCCAATAAACGAATATCATTCTTGGTAACGGAGAAGAAATTTCAAAAGTTGAATTGGCAAGAACTAGGGACAATAAGCAAGCAATATGGGTTTGAGGTGTTCAAAGTGCGTAATAAACAATAAAGATCGATTGCGCAAAGAAGATAATAATTTATTTATTAACCCTGACATCTTTAATAAACAAGATATGACAAATGAATTAATATTTAAATATACATTGGCTTAACACAACATATTTGGATAACCTGTAAACACATTTTACTAATATTGACATAATTGAGTATAATTTTCTACACCCATGTCTGTAAACGTCAAAAATCGCACTGTCAACATTCCTGGTAAATGACATTACAATAACATGAGATCTCACAAAATACATGTGTGTTTTGAGAAGAAAACTTAAACTTCTTGGTTTACAATCAAATTTTTATTCACGCACTATGTTATGTGAACATAAATTTAAATGTACAGGGTGATTCACGCAAGTATGCCATAGTCGGTGTTTTTTTTAATGAAACACCCTGTATATTTGCATATTTTTGAAATCCTTTTAATGAACCGATTCCAACAAACTAAATAATGTATGGTCAACTATGAATTATACAGGGTGAAATTTTAAAATTAATAATTTATTACACTTGAAATATTGGTACTTTTTTAAATTAGCTAAATATGGATTTATCAAAAATCTAAACTAACTAATTATTAGACGTATTTGTATATTAAACAAAACCTGCTACGCCCATGAATTTCATTATAAATACCTAAAAATTGCCTAAAAACGCCAATAATTAGACAAAATCAGTAAATAATGTGGATTGTTTTAAATCGGTAAATAATGTGGATTGTTTTCTATTCTGTTGTGTTGACAGTTGACGGTAAGGGTTGTTTACCGGTTCGACAGCAATTTTGCTGGAGACCGGTATTACCCTTAACGTTCGAAATGATTACACTATTTTTTGCGCCATCATATTGAAATAAGCTTCGAATAAAATAATTTAAATATCTTCGAAATGAACGAAATGTCAAAAGTGACATTTATACTTCTCGATCAGTTTAAAATATAATTAGCATTTTGGTGAAATTGTATTACTTTTTATATTGATCTGTTCGATTCTGTTCATTAAAAAAATATAAATCTTCTTATTTTTTTTTGTTCCTTTTGTGTAATGAATGAAGTAATATATTATTTAGGACCCCTCAAATGTATGTAGGGCTAAGACGTCGGTAAGTAATTTACTTACCGACGTGTTAGACTTAGAAACCAGTAAACACAACCTACCGTCCTGACAACCGATGCTGTAAATAAACAAAAAATATCGATCGCGCAAAAAATATTGTTGTTTACGTATGTGTATCGTCAGTTTGAATTAGGTTATTTATAAGTATTGTATTATAGACTATGAGCCCATGGGGAAAAAAGTGTCGCGATTTGAAACAGCAGCAAACCCATTCAGAACGATAGTTTATCATGCCATCATCGGTTCCAGCACTATGGCGTTCATTTTCTCTTGTGCAGTGATATGAAAATGTACGCCGTTTGTTACATTTGATAGTAGAATCATAGGAGATCGGTTCAGACTCTATTACGTTCAAAAATAATCGTTCGGAAAATCTAGGAAAATTGTTGAAAACTCTCATTTTTCACCCCCTAAAAATGTGATATGAAACTGTACGCCGTTTGTTATATGTGATATTAGAACCATAGGAGATCGGTGGAGACTCTATGCCGTTCAAAAATAATCGTGATGAAAATCTAGGAAAATTGATGAAAACGTATAAATATATGGAAATATGTTTTTTTCGTGCTTTCCACACTATTATATTTGTACATTATTTTTTATTATTATTTCATTCTTAAAGGAACCTACTGCACTAGGTAGATGCCGTACAGTTTCAGATGACCTTTTTTGAGTAGGAAAATCTCGGAAAATGAACAATTCCCCACGGCTTTTCACACACCTTTTTTTGTACGGCACTATTGTCAAATCTTTATGTAGTCCCAAGTAACATTTTGATATCCTAGGAACGTACTGGGAATGTTCGGCATGGTCCAAGGTACATTCCTAGAATGTACATAAATAGCATTATGTATATCCCCAGGACTTGCTAGGGTTGTGACTTTTGTATGTCACATCAAGTACCTAGCATGTACCTAATATGTCCCTATGTACCACAGTGTATGTCGTCCCCTTAGAGCAGAACTATTCCATGTCACAAATTTTAAATTTTACAGGAGATGTTTTTTTTGTTTTCCAGTCAATCTAATAAATATTTTGTGTCCTAATATTGTGATGAATTACTTTGATTTCTCTTCTTTTTCATCAATTCAGTTCATATTTGCCAAAGATGCCTATAAAAAGAAAAGTTGGACATAGAATACTTATAGGTAAAGTCGCCTATTTCATGTCCAAACATAAAATATTTTTCCGTGTTTTTTTTTTTGGACATGGAATAAGTCTGTTCTAATGAATAAAATGAAATACATGAGAGTATTTTGTTATTCTTGTTTAATTTAATATCCAAATTAATCTCAAACATTTTTCAATGTGAATTATAAAACTCTGACATTAGAAATTTTTGTGAGAAAATGCAAATCAGAACTATTCTATATCCACAATAAATGATACTATGTACTGACAAAAGTGAATCAGAAGTATTCTATGTCCATAAAAAAGTCAATAGCGAATGGCACTTAACAAGACAGAACTAGTCTATGTCCAAGATTTCATTCGCGCCGACCAACGAAAAGCACCTTGTGGCAGTTGAACTAGTTCTGCGTCAAGATGAAATCTATGTAAGGACATAGTCTTTTTCAACAATCGGCATTTTTCGGATCTTCCCGTCGGCTTGGACATGAAATATTTCTGCACTAAAAAGAGCAGCCCTTGAAGTACACTTAAAATAGAAAAACCGAAAATTGAGAATTTTGAACATGGGATAGTTCTGCCCCAAGGGGACGATGTGTTTGGAATGTTTTAGGGATATTCGGAATATCCTCACATATGCATGTTATATAACAGGAATATCCACGAAGGAATTACTGTTCATGAATATTCTCTTCATATTCTAAAAATGTCCAGATTTAGTGCAATACATATACCAGGTATATTCCTCAAATCTGCCCTCAGATTGTCGCATCCACCATTTTATTGTAATTAGTTTAAACGTTACGGCTAAAACCCGTATAGTGGATAATACTAGAATTACCCGGATGCCGGATGTTGAAATTATATCCAAATAAAGAGGGTATAGGCAACGAAGAGGAAGGAAAAATAACCAATTCCATTCACCCTTCCCCTTCGTTGCCTATACCCATTTTATTTGGATATAATTTCCGGGTAATTCTAGTATTATCCAATATACGGGTTTTAGCCGTAACAAGGTGGTAATAATTATTGAGTCACATGCATATAATTATTATTACAATGAAGTTTGTTTAAATTAACTTAATAATATTTTTGTATTAATTCTGCTTCAATTTTGCCTAATATTAATGAAGATGATGACCAGATGGATTGCTGCACCCAAAAATGAAACAATATTAAGAATAGTATTCTTATTTATTTACAACACCAAATAAAACATATTAACTTAAAACAAAATAAACTCTGATAAAGAAAAAAATATTATTCTTATTCATTTAAACCATATAAAAAAACATTCATAACTAAAAGCAAAATAAACTTCAATTGAGAAAAAAAATTTAAATTTCATTATTATTGTCATTATCTTCAGCAGGTTTCTTCGATGTTTTCTCCATCCTATCTTTGGCTCTCACCAGTCAAAGTTTTATAACAGCAACTATCTCAAGCTCCGTGCTCATAGGAAACATCAGTCTCACACTTCCTACAAAAAAAAGTGTCTACTAAAAGTCTACCTTTTATTATGAAATTGTATTTTGGTTCAGTAGTAGATAACACCTATTTTTAAGACTGCGGATATTTGTTATTAGCGAAAGTTGGATATTTACGTTTTTTTGTTTGATATAATATGTTAGTAGTTTTAGCAAATTTAGAAAGATGATCTTACTTATTATAACTTTAGCCAAATTGAGGTGTTTGAATGGAGCTTTTCCTTTCGCTCCTTCCCAGGAATATTTCACACCTACTTCATTCGTAATAAGTTTGTACATGAGTTTTCTTGTACCATCTTTAACTGACACTCCACCCACATGGCTCAATTCCAAAGCCTGTAAAAAAATGGCCATTGTAAACAAGTCTTGTAACCTAAATTATGCAGTCAAATAATTAAAAACATTATGCCATTAGTGCAATTAAGTAGACTACTCCACTTATGCCACAATTGTCAAGAATGATTTCCAAACAAAGTTAAAAAATGTTTTAAAGCAATTTGATAAGTATGGGGAGTGCATTTAATTTGTTTATATGAGAGAGTTATTTATAAAAATATATTACCAATATTTCCATGTTTTGATCCTGTGTTAGATCTAGTTCTAGCTGTTGCAGGGCCTCTTCAGATACAGGGAATTTTGGTAAAACATCTTCAATAAATTTTGATTTTGTACCAACTATTTGTTTATTATTATTAAAATTTAAAATCAGGTGCATCGATTCTATTAAAGAATTCAATTTTGAATTTATTAAATTTAGTTCTTTTAGAACTGTTGTACAGAATTCTGGAAATAAAATGGAATATTAATATAATAAGTAAGAATTCGTAATAGTAAACTAAGTAGGTCAATGTAAGGATTTAAATTGTTACCATTACTATCAGGAATTACCAAAGGTTGCATAAATGCAGACTGGACTGCACTCACAGTAGCACTCTCTGAAATAAGAGATAAATACAGATACCTACAGTTTCAAAACAAAGAGAATAAAAAATATACTTTTTCAATATACAGTATATGGCAAACAAATTTGCTCAACATCAAGCAACACAATACTGTCCCACTACTATGACAGCGTTTTAGTAGAGTGTAACTATAACTGATGCTAACATTAATATTGTCTATATATCTGAAGAAAGAATTACTGGGTTGTTTGATATTAAGTGAAGTTGTACTACCAAACTTATATGTAGGTTATAATAAACATTAAAAATAAACAAAGTTATTACTGTTACTACCTGGAATCAATTCAGATCCCTGAACTCTACAGCTTGAAGATTGAATTGTACTTGTAGTAGCTCTACCTGAAACATAAAATAGTTGATTCCAGAACAAACATTTAATAACCATTTGAAGATCAGGAGGTCCATTTACTTCATTACCTTCTGTGTGAATCTCCTGAGTAGAAATTTCTGCTTTATTTTTTAGTTTTTTATCCCCTGCTTCATTTCTACTTATATTATTTAACCCTAAAACAATAGAATTATTGGCACACTGGTAACCATAAAATTATTAGCTGGTATCTGTATTCAAATGCAGAAACATACCTGATCTACCAAATTGCGGGTATTCACTTGAATCAGAAGATTCAGGGCCTGACGAGGACGACGTATGTTTATATTTCATATTTTTTTTAGGAGTTCTCTTTGGGCGTAGTTCACTATCACAGGATGATAAATTGCTGGAATATTCAGCTTTTTTTGCCCTCTTTCTTGCCTCTTCCAAGTTATCTAAATAGAAAATGTATTTAGTAAAAAGGACTTTGATAAAAAATAATTTACATAGGTGCTATTATTGAGTCAAATCTTACCACATTTGCCAAGGATTCTTGCAGGATAAGCATGCCAGTCTGTATCTGGCATAGACTTTGATTTAATTGCCAGCTGCATCTTGGCCCTCGTGATTTTTTTGGGTGGCCAGAAGCATTCATTCGTTTTTTCTATGTACCAGGCATCTGGTACATATTCCACTGATTCGTCATCAACAAAATGGACTACCAACCAAGTCATTTTATAATCTATGTAAAGAATGAAAATATAAATGTCACATGCAAATACCTATATGTTTTTAAACCGTTTTGCAACTATTAAATAGGTATACAAAAATTAACAATTAAGACACAGCCTTCACAGTAAAAAATAGTCACTAATGTACATCCGAATTACAACAAATAAATACAAAACTGAAATAGAATATTACAATGTGCCAATCCACTTCTAGACAAAATTATATTTTTAAATACATAATATACAATAATTTAGGTACATATATTTACCATACCCAGTATAATAGTATGAATTAATTATTATACATGTATTAGAGGTAAAGCAGCCAACTTTTTTTCAAATGGCAATACCATAAGTTTTTTTTTTATTTCATCAATAAATATAAGTTGCAAATTATTTGAAAATTTCCTAATGAAGTTAATGTTAATGATAGATGAAGAACAAGGTATGTGAAAAATATCACCACATTTCTCGAATTCATATCCAACAGCCACCATGGTATTGTCAAATTTTACAAAATTTGCTAGCTCATAAACCTTACCTTGGTTTGTTTCTATATATTTATTTGCTGGTTTTGAAACATCTAAATAAAAAGTTTGGGTTTCTAATGCTTTATACTGAGGAGAACTACAATTTTTCAAAAGAGGACCACTTGAATGAAGTTTTAAAAACTTATTCTCATAAGTAGCTTTTTTGGAGTTGATAACTAAAGATTCTTCTTTACTTCTACGAATGACTTGTTGTAATGGATTTGCATGAGTACGAATTTTTTTTATTAATGTTTGCATGTAATTCTCAAAGGGAAAAGCACTAAAGTTGTCTAGAGTCCCAAATTCTGTTACACAATCTTTCAAATGCAATAAATTGTGCACATTGTGAGACATAAAATCAGGTCCATAAATCTTCAAAGAATTATTTATAAAACATAGTAATAAAGTATTAGCATATGTGATATAATTTTCATTATATAATAATTCATTATTTGATAAAATTGAAATAGCAACACTCAAAGTTAGAAAATTATTGTATATTTTGGATGGCAATACATTTTTTAATGCTAAAACACCAGTATATAAAAGAAACAACCTAAATTCAGTAGCTTTGTATCTTTTACATTCAGAGATTGCTCTACATTTACGAGAAAATTCAATAGGTATAAATTTATTCAAACTAAGTAAGTATTGAGATCTCCTATGGTTCTACTATCAAATGTAACAAACAACGTACATTTTCATATCACTGCACAAGAGGCGTACAGTTTCATTACATTTTTCGGGGGTGGAAAATAAAATGTTCAGTTTTCCACTGTGCTTTTCTGCACAAGAGAAAATGTACGCCATAGTGCTGGAACCGATGGTGGCATGATAAACTATCGTTCTGAATGGGTTTGCAGCTGTTTCAAATCGCGACACTTTTTTCCCCATGGGCTCATAGTCTATTAGTTATCATCAATTTTTTTAATATCTAGCATATAAAAATTTTGGATTTATTAGCTGATCTAGTGTGGTAGTCTATATAGCTAATTTTATAAAGGCTTTTTGCTTTCTTTTCAGTATGTCCGGCCAACAACCGCTTACTATGTCAGAATTAGAAGAAATAGCCGCAGATCTTAGCGATATAGATTATTGCGACTCAGATTTCGGGGGAGATGATGACGCTAACGATATATATTTCCCGTAGACTGGGCTATCTATCGGGCGCGTCCCCAGGTGGCGGATAGGGGAACGGCCAAGGGACTGAGTCGCCGGTCCCTTGGTTAGTGACAGAAATAAGTGGGGTGAGGGTAGCTGAACCTCCCCAAGATCCTTTGTGAAATATGCCACCGCGGACCAGCCTACCCAAGCTAAGGTGTAAGGAATCGTGCCGACAGCTGAATGGCCGCAGGTTGATAGGTGGTCACGAACGATCCCCTTGGGGAATTGGGCGGAATCCCATTGTAATTAGCCTTCCTCTGGTAGTGCGGGGCTATGCCAGAGGTGACCAAGCCTTCCCTTGCTAGTCGTGGGAACACACATGGAAAAAACACGAAAAAAAAAACAAATCCTGAGGATGGACAAGAGTGCTCACCTCAATCAAAGGCATTAGCTGGGGATGAACAGAAATGTCAACCCCAAAATACTTCCCAGAATGAGGCTGGACATGGAAGATCACCTCGTGATGTAACTCAAAAGCCAAGGCACCTGCGGCGCCGAAGCCAAAAGGAGGGAGAGAGCTGAGGAATCAGGGGTGGCAACAACTAGAAGTGCACCCCCACTCCACCTCCAACAGCAAAGGCACTTCCTGCGGCGGGCGCCGAGAGCTTCGCCTGGAATGAAGGCAAGGAACCAGGTGCCCCTGCAAGAAAGCGCCCTAACTTGAGCATCTCCACGGAGGGGACTCCTAGAAGGCTGGAGAAGCCGCGCAGCGACAGAAATGTCGCCTTCCAAAACCTTCGTGGATGCCGTCTTGAGACACCTCAAGGTTGCTTTTATAGATGAGACTAACCCGTACGGTAAGGTTACCGCAGAACAGGAGAGAATCATCAAAAACCAACTGCTAAAGGAGCTGGACAAGTTCATCTTCTCCGCCTCCAGCAGCAACAGCAAAGCGCCCACGTTTAAGTCGTGGACATACTCCGGTGAAATCATAAGAGTAGACTGCGATGTCGACTGGACGCTAGAGTGGCTGAAAAAAGTCACAAAAAACCTCAAGCCGTGGGCGGAGGCATCACTGGCAGTCGTCAGTGTGGATGGGCTCCCTAAGCTTACTAAGGCTTCGCTCTGGATCCCGGAAGTCGTCCACAAGACGACATCCGGTGTAAAGGAGAGGGTGCTTGGTCGGCTTAGGGCGCAGAACCCGGATCTGACGGTGGCAAGATGCATTTCCCACCATGAGGTAAACGTGAACCCACAAAGGACACCTCTTCGTCTTCGGGATCGGAGACGAGGATATGGCTGTCCTCAAGAAGAAGTCGATAAGGATGAGCTATGCGTTTACCTCATTGACTATCAGGGTAACGAGGAAGGAAGGAGGGGGTACCTATGAACACCCGAGGTCCTTGGAAGTCGAGCCACCTAAATTGGATATTGACCCCAAGGCAGGCCACCATGGGTCGCGAAAAGGACGGCGAAGCAGTCGATGACCTGACGGAGGAGGCACCCGAACACAACGAGGTCGTCTCTCCCCTAGCGGAGGAGCAGATGGGCCTCTAAAGCAAATTCAATACCATTCAACATTCTCATGGGCAAGGACGTTGGAAAAATGGTAAATATTATACAATGCAACCTCCAACACAAAAAGGCGGCAACGCCAACACTATGTCGCCACATTGATGTATTGGAGGATGCAATAGGTCTGATCCAGGAGCCCTGGATAATGAAGACCAAAATTACTGGTTTCAGTAGCCTAACGGGTCAAATTTTTAACCTACCAAGCAATCAGCAGCCTAGGTCAGCTGTTTACGTCCCAAGGAAATACAGAGCCTTTCCGATGGCGCAATTCTGCACCTCAGACCTTACTGCGGTTAAAGCGGAATGTCCAGATGGAAAAGGCAAATATACAGCGTTGGTACTCACATACTAACATCGGTGTACTTCCCATTAGATGCAGCCACCCTACCACCGACTAAAGAGATAGAGGTACTAGTGGATCACTGCCTCTACCAGAGAGTGGAGCTATTATTGGGTTGCGACTCAAACTCTCACCAATTGAGCTGGGGCAGCAAGGATATCAACGCCCGAGGTAAGTCTCTTTATGAATATGTAATTAACAAAGATTTAACAATCTTAAACAGAGGCACGGAACCGACATTCTTTAATGCCCGTAGCCAAACATTAATAGAAATTAAGCTGGCGCGACAGCCAAAATATCAAACAAAATTTAGGACTGGCAAGTGTCGGACCATATTTCTATATCAGACCATCGTTGACTGACCTATACGGTAAGCCATGATTTCAGGACCACTCTAAAATTCCACGACCCGGAGTGGACGGATGTAGCTCTCCACAATCGATTCTTAAAAGGTGCTCTGCAGGAAACAGAGGTCCTGACTCCTAGCAATAATGGAACTGAAAAGGTACATAGTATCTATCCAAAACAAAATAGAGATTGCTTATAGGGAATCCTGTCCGATGAGGATGGTCCAGACAGGTGGCACGACCAATACCTGGTGGTGCCCTGAACACCCTGAACACCCCAGAAAGACAGCGAGAACGACCTTTAACAAGGCAAAACGAACAAAACTCAAAGAGGACTGGGGAATAAATAAAGCCAACCTCAAAGAGTTCAAAAAAGTCTGCAGACAAATGCAAAGAGAAGCCTGGAGAGCCTACTGTGAGGCAGTCGAAGACTTCCCACAAATTTCTAGGCTACAGAAGGCACTCTCAAACGACCACCATAAGAGTAGTGGCATCCTGTCAAGTGAAAATGGCGACAAAGCCGCCAACCTCCAAGAGAGCACAGAGATTCTTATGGAAACTCACTTCCCAGGTTCTGTCTTTCCTGGAACGTCGAACTGGACGGAAGTACCAACAAAACCCTCACAATACGACTGGCAATCTGCTAGTGCAGTAATTGATGGGGACAAGATAAGGTGGGCCATATCGGGCTTTTCCCCCTTCAAGTCACCAGGACCTGACGGAATAAGACCAGCCCTACTTAAATGGGGAATGGATATCCTTATGCCGCACCTGGCTGGAATTTTCAGAGCCTCTAGCTCAGAGGTATATTCTCAGTGAGTGAAGAGAAGTACGAGTGGTATTTATACCCAAACCAGGTAGGATGGACTACACCTTACCGAAAGCATTTCGACCAATTAGTCTCACATCGTTCTTTTTAAAAACGATGGAGAGGTTATGCGAGCGGTATATAAGAAATGAAGTGCTAGTTCACAACCCACTTCATCTAAATCAGCATGCATTTACTCCGGAAATGTCCACTGATTCGGCCCTTCACCAAGTTGGTTGGCAAAATCGAAAGATCATTGGACACCAAAGAATCACCCTGGGTATATTCATAAATATTGAGGAAGCATTTGATAAAACAACCTTTCCAACAATTACCCAGCAACTCAACTCCTGGAATGTACCTCTGGTAGTAGGAGTATGGATACTCAAGATGCTCTTTAGTAGAGCAATAAGTACCAATGTAGAAGAAATCACAGTAAGGGGCTGGTCATGAGGGGATGTCCACAGGGAGGAGTCTTATCACCCCTTCTGTGGAACATAGTTCTGGATACCCTGATTAATCACCTCAACAACAATGGATTCTACACAAATGCATACGCAGACGATATAGTTATCTTGCAGACTTGCAAATTTGTGAATACACTAGTAGATGTTATATGTATGTTCTACCCCAAGTATAGGGAAAACCGTGTGTTAGAGAGAGAGCAGCGAGACAATGTGTAAGAGAGAGAGAGAGCGGCGCGCGCGTTTTAATTTAAGGCAGCCATTTTTAGTCCTGTTGTATATTTAAAAATCTGAAAAAAACTTCAGTGAGATTCGATCCCACAACCTTCGCGTCTATAGCAAGGCATTCAACACATGCTGCCATAAGCTCTCATGCATATTATTAGCGAAGAATGGTATTGGTGCTGCAATGTGAACGCGGGGGCGGTGCGGAGGTAATCGACGTAATCGAGAGTATAGATATACCGGGGATGGTTGAAAGTAGCGCAATAATGCTGTCAAAAAGGCACTAACACCTAACTTCGTTACTA
>CAJUYG010001460.1:0-25933 GCA_910591675.1 Galerucella calmariensis
CTGAGTTAGAAAAAAGGAATACAAAAATTACGCCATGAAACGTTTCAAGTTTAAGAAAAATTTGTTTAATCAGTTACATGACTATGTATCCATGGTAAAAAGCTTGTCACTCTTGTATATATCCCGGGCAATCCTTTAATTCCACATCTAGAATCACCAAAAGAAACAATTCCCTCTTGATACCATAGGAATGTATTAGACACCGCTCTTCTCATTAAAGGTCCACCACTATCACCTAAAAAGATATTAATAAAATACAACAGTTGTTTAAGGGTCCTATTAGACTTGATCACCAGGCGACGTCACCGGTGACCTTACTAGTTGGTGGGCACTAGTTCTTATGGCGCTTATTACAATATGGTTACTGATGGTGTCACTGTAGCGTTTGGTGGCTGACCGGTGACTCTGCCCCGTGACCAGACGAGTCGCTACTGGTGACCAAAAATTATCGCTGGGTATTGAATCAAATTGCACCTATTACACCGCTGTTGCGTCGCCACTGTATTTTTGTGTTCTGCAAGTTCAGATTGTTTGACGCCAGTGTGATGTCGAAAAATATGAAGGAATGCTTCTTCTTGCTCTTTTGTTAAGGAAAAGGAGGAGACCGACAAGGAAAATGCGCGTGCATCCGATATTATCTTCAAGAGAAACAAAAGGAATGTTTTATACCCTTTTTGATGAACTTTTAGCTGACAAAAACAAGTTTTTCAACTACATGAGAATGTCAAAGCCCTCCTTCTTTGAACTGCTTTCACTAATGAAGGAAGACATTACCGGAACAAATACTCCCAGTGACTTTACCGGTGTCGCGGCCGGCTGCTGGTACAGTAACCGGTGACTTCATCTGGTGACCAAGTCTAATAGGGCTCTAAAAGTGGTTTGGTTTGTATTTTACCTGAACACGAATCTCTACCATCTTCTCCGCCAGCACAAAGTTGGGAATCTAAAAGTGTAAGTGTCGCAGATCTAAATGCACGATTACAATCATCATTTTTATGGTACGGAACTTCTACTTTCAACAAAAAATCAGTATTTTGATGATTTTCAATCAAACCCCAACCGGCTGTAGTTAAATATTCTCCAGGTGAAGACGTTTCGTTTGTTTCAGGAAGGCAAATTGGTCGTATGAAATCTAAAAAAAATGTATATAGTTATTTTAAGGTATTATAATATATGACATCTACTGGACAA
This sequence comes from Galerucella calmariensis, assembly GCA_910591675.1. Lineage (NCBI taxonomy): Eukaryota > Metazoa > Arthropoda > Insecta > Coleoptera > Chrysomelidae > Galerucella > Galerucella calmariensis. Next base: position 1,192 of record CAJUYG010001460.1, read on the forward strand.
TCGATTACAATAAACTTTGCGTGTTGATACTGCATTAATCACGCTCTACTTACTTTTGTGTGCTATCATTTAGGTTTTAATGCAACTTCTTTAAAAATGTTGCAATTTTATTTAGAATTAAGATCACAGAGGTGTGCCTCTAGGGTCTATTTTGGGTTCATTATTATTTGAAATTTAAGTTTATAAATAGTTAGAATACATGAATGCACATTTTGGTGCTGATGACACAAAGTTGTATGTAGAGTTTTCAGAGATTGAAGTTGAAAAAATGCAAATTTTAAAATGAATGGGGACCTTAGTATCATATCTGGATTATCAAATAAGTTCTGTTATTCTATAAATAGCAACTAAATCAAAGGCTATATTATTCGGTCACAAAATACCAAACAGTCACGTAATAAATAAAATGTCTGTAATCCTGGATGACTAGCAAACTTATTTTCATAATTTTCCAAAAATACCTCACTTCTTATAAAAAAGGCCTCCTCCAACCTTAAATCTATAAATTCCCATCGAAGATTACTTATTAAACTAACAAAAATGCATCTATGTGAAGGCTTAGTTCTTTCTCAACTTAATTAACTTATGAACCAGCCAATTTCATAAGAAATTTCTACAACTAATTCAAAATTTATATATCTTCTGTAAGTTCCTTGTGGCATTACTTATTCTTTTTTCTCTTATTTTTTGGGAATCAAACCACAATAATGTTTTTTATTTTTTATTTCGACGTTTCGGTAGCGTTCCAGCTACCGTTGTCAAGATTAACTAGTAATAAAATAATTTTTGGTCCCTATCTGACTCAACGAAAAAAATATGACAACTAGACAATCAATAATATTTTGAAGTTTAAGACTACAAAACTTTGTTGTCAAATTTTATTAAAGTCCATTCATAGTAAATCACACCCCTGGTAAAATGTGAAATAAAATATTTTATATTATGGCATTCTAAAGATATGATAGTCTACTAGAAATGAAATCCAGTGAAGTGCACGTTCCAGGAACGGTTTTTATTGGGATAGCGCTTTTTTTCGCTTATTTTGGAAATGATAATAAAACGCGTTTGTTGTTACTTTTTTGTGTATGATTATTTTTGTTTTCAAAATATGTATCTCAGTTTGGTGATTTTGTGTATTGAAGTGTGTATCGTTTAACAACTATTCCAATGATAAATCATAAGAAAACCTGGATAAAAACTTATGATGCTATCCTGATAACGCAGGTAATTGATTATCGGAAATTTCTCTTTCTAACATTGGTAACCAAATTTGACTACATTCGGCTGAAATACTAGCTACACATTTATCTGCATTTAGTTGTATTAAAGCACTTTCTTTGATTTTTCGTCGTTTATTATTGGGCTCTTTCAATATTATTTTTGTCGAATCCCATTGAATTTTATGCCCCTCTACCCAAGCATGTTTACAAATACCTGACTTAAAAAACTCCCTATCTTTGATATATTTATTAGGTTCACTTATTCGGACTTTCAATGGTCTAGATGTTTCACCTAAATAGAATTTGTCGCATTCACAAGATATCTGATATATGCAATATGCAATTTTTTGAAAATGAAGAACAATCTTCCCAATAATAAAAGACGAAAAATCAAAGAAAGTGCTTTAATACAACTAAATGCAGATAAATGTGTAGCTAGTATTTCAGCCCAATGTAGTCAAATTTGGTAACCAATGTTAGAAAGAGAAATTTCCAATAATCAATTACCTGCGTTATCAAGATAGCATCATAAGTTTTTATCCAGGTTTTCTTATGATTTATCATTGGAATAGTTGTTAATCGATACACACTTCAATACACAAAATCACCAAACTGAATCATACATATTTCGAAAACAAAAATAATCATACACAAAAAAGTAACAACAAACGCGTTTTATTAACAACATTTCCAAAATAAGCGAAAAAAAAGCGCTATCCCAATAAAAACCGTTTCTGGAACGTGCCCTCCACTGGATTCCATTTCTAGTAGACTATCATATCGTTAGAATGTCATAAAATAAAATATTTTATTTCACATTTTACGAGATGTGATCTACTATGAATGGACCTTAATAAAATTTGACAACAAAGTTTTGTAGTCTTAAACTTCAAAATATTATTGATTTTCCTAGTTGTCATATTTTTTCGTTGTGTCAGATAGGGACCAAAAATTATTTTATTATTAGTTAATCTTGACAAAGGTAGCTGGAACGCTACCGAAACGTCGAAATAAAAAAATAAAAAACATAATTGTGGTTTGATTCCCAAAAAATAAGAGAAAAAATATAATTTATATATTTAAACGGGTTTAGTGGATGAACAGATCCTTCAGAGAATTTGTTGGGTCCTCTATAGATATCTAAGCTCTGCCTTTTGGCTGCCACTACTTTATTGTCATTATCATTATCATTATTATTCAACCTCATAAAATTTAATGAAAATACTCGCCTGTAAAAGTTAATCGCTGATTCAGTCGAATTAAAGCAATATCGTTTGGACTAGTTTTGTCTTCCGCATCGTATTTTTCATGAAAAATAACCCTTTCAACACCTGCTATCACTGGGGATTCATTACAATCTCCGTTTTTGTCACAATCAACGTCAGTTTTTACGTTGTGCTCACCCAGTTTTACGTAAGCTCTACAAATAAAAGAATTTCTTTCAAATACACTTGTACGAATTGAATGATTTACTTACAATTTTCCCACTTGTCTCAACACTTCTCCCGTAACACAATGTGCGGCAGTCAAAATATATCTGGAGCTAATAATAGTGCCGCCACAAGCCCAACTCAATCTATTACGTCGGTTGGTGTAGCCTAAGAGTGCCATCCAAGGAAATTCTTTCAATTTAGTTTCTGTTCCATGAAAAATGAACTCGGCTATGCTTTTATCAGATTCCTATAAATAGTTAAACCAACAAGTGTATTAATAGGGGCTTTGACCAATCGAGATATTTAATAATTTACATTGTTAATCGCTCTTTTAATACTCGTGTTAGTTACAAAACTTTATCGTCGACTGTACACATTGTATTCTGTAGAAGTATATATTCTTTATTAGAAGTCAGCTTTACGGTTTTTTTTTTAAATATTGATGTATATTTAGTTGCCTATACCAAAATCCTTCATTAATAGCGGTTAACATTTATTTTCTGTATATTGATTTGGTTAGAAAACGCACGGTCGACGAAAAAAGCATTTTAATACATGAGAATATGAGAAGATATACCTGTGTTCCACATGTTCTTCTATCAGGAATTGCCGAGCTTCTTGTAAATGACCTTGTAGTTTCCAAAGAAGTTCTTCCAATTGGAGGAGCTCGAACTCCAGCAAAATCAACAGTTGTACCGCAACAAACAAGAGGAGTGGTGGTAAAACCGCATTGTGACCTTTTAATGAATTCTAATTGAGCTGGTATTTTATTTTTTATTGCTCTTACAAAATGTCTGCAATCGTAAATTGACATGCAGGTTGCTAAGTCACCATTGGGAGTCGTGCAGACTTGCCTTTGTTCTGTAAAAAGGAATAAGGATATTTAAATAGAAATAAATAACAAAGAAATAAAAGTTTGTATCTTTTGATTAATTCACTCGTTTTGTTCTTGTTATGCTCAACAACCTACGTATTTGAACTAAATATTTTTACCACTTCCCATACTATCTATTTCCATTCCAGAAGCTTTGTGTTTTCTATATAGGCAACTAGTTTGACTAGGGAGATTTTTAGTAATTGTAATTATTGTGTTATTTCCTCTCCAAAGTGTTTCCGTCTGTCCTTGTAAGTGCTCACAGAAAAAGGGAATGTAAGTAGGTAGGTATTTCATCCTTTTCTGCACTGCAATAATCTCTGCTTGAAGCACAGATGTACTCGTATATCGGCCAAGGATAACACAAATAGTACAGGGAATGAAGCATTTCACCTGGCAATTTTTTCGTCCTGCATGGATTGACTTGAAATTTTAACAGAAGGTAGGTGATAGCCCAAGGATCAAAATCTATATCGAACCGAAGGGCGCTAAAGCCTTGGGGGTGGTTGCCACTCCATCTCGGAGGTGAACATTTTTTATTACATTTTAACCACAGGAATCGATTGAAAAAGTGATTCTAAGCAAAAAATGTTCCATACATTTTTTTGTAAAATCAATATTCGCAATTGAAAGTAACGCTTCTTAGAGGAAAAAATCGACGTTTTTAATATGTTTTTCGCGGATAACTCGGAAATTATGCATTTTATCAAAAAAACTGTGGAGAGCAAAATTGTAGCTTTGAAAAAAACAAGCAAAACCCTTTTTTATAATTTTTCTAAACCCAATGGGAACTGAGATATGGCCCATCAATGATTAGCTTTTTTTCCCAAATGCAAAATGTAATACCTAGATTCAAAGTCGTAGAAAACTCATAGAATCTTTTTTAAAGAGCATAATTAGACATTCCAAAAAAAAGGTCTGTAGCATCAAAATTGAGTGAATTATGACAAAAATAATGTCAGTACTGAATTTTTTATACAAAAGAATCGGTGAAAATAATCCCCTAACTACCCCTCTAATTAAAATTGATCTTCACCCTTGTGCAATTCTCTTTGTACATGTATGATTAATATGTCCAAGAAGTTTAACCAATTTAAAATTCATAGTTTTCGAAAAATTATGGCTTAAAGTAAAAAGCTATTTTTCATAATTTTGTATTTTTTACCCTTTCTTTCAAAATAACTCCGAAAATATTAGAGGTACAAGCAAAGTTAAAAAACGAAATTGTAGCTTTTTTATGAAGAAAAATTTTCCTGTAAGTAGATTTTTTGTACAGTTAATATTTGACGAGATATAGCCGTTTAAAACGTCTATTTACGCACGAGCACCACCTTTTTTTAGCCCTTTAAACTCACCCCATTCAAAAACGAAGGGGTCTAAAGAGATTTTACTTACAGATCCTTGTAGTTCTTGAAAAACCCTACAAAATCGTTTTTGAATTTAATGTACAAAACCGGTTTATTGGGCAGTGGGGCGTTATATATACGAAATGTTTCGTGTTCTTTTTTTGAAATACAATAGGAAAGATTTTTTTTACAACAGAATTATTGAGCAAATCCCTATTAGCATTAATTATTTTTCTCTTGGCAAAATTTTTTTTTTACATATAACACTAATAACAGTTGATAACAGTTGATTTTTAAGGGTTGAAAAAGTATAAAATTGTATTTTGAAATGTAACAAATTCATCATTTTACTAATTCAAACCAATTTTCACCTATCTTAAGATTTATAATGCTATTTTTTAATTTTTGACATTTAGGGGTAGTTTTCACCCCTAAGAAACAATCAGGGTTCGTCGGCATGATATGATATATGAAGCAGAGGGTGAGTTGAGCCTAATCCCGAATTTTTATGAAAATCAATCAGAGGCAACATCATTTTTTAAGGATTCGTGATTTTTTTTACATTAAGCTGTAACAGGGGCTGCTTTTTAAGGGTTGAAATATGATGAAATTGTATTCCAAAGCTCAAAACAATCATTATTCAACTTATCCAAACCAAATCTTACCCATTTTCAGGTTTAAAATGTTATTTTATGATTTTTGACAAATAAGGGTAGTTTTCACCCCTAAAAACCGTTTAGCGGTAGCGATATAGATTTTGAACCTTCGGCTATCACCTACCTCCTGTTAATATTTCAAGTCAATCCATGCTGGACGAAAAAATTGCGAGGTTTTACCTTTTTTGAGCTTCATTCCCTGTACTAAAAATATCTGTATCTATTTATATGTCCAACAACAACTGTCGTTTTTTGGTTCGTTGTTTTTTCTTCTGATAATTATTTTCCATTTTCTTCGGATTCTATATCAATTTTTTTAATAGTATCGTATCAAATGTTCACTTTATCCATTTTAACAGTTATTAAAAATATAGGAACAAAGTATTTCTTTGTCTCATCAAAGTTTTACCACAAATATTGAACAAAAACCTTTAAAAAATAAGTATAAATATATTAAAATTCAATACTTACGACAATTCACCAACAAGAAACTAAAAAGTATGACACACACGTGTAAAAGTATAAAACACTTTCCACGCATTGTCACAACAATAACTGATATTTGAAACTAATTTTATAATATAAATCCCAACCTGTTATTGGGATACCCACCAGATAATAATCACACAGCGGGTATACAGAGTGAGACGAATTCGAAAATTAATTTATTTGTTATTCACAATCTACAAAAAAATAATTAAACTACCGGTATATTCAAATTGATTTATTGGCTGGTAGAGGCCAACCAATATGTTTGTATTTATAGTGAATTATAATATGACCTTTTGCTTTTCAATGGGGATTAAACTGTATAAAAAAAATTGTTGCTGTAAACATTTAAGATTTGTTCATAATATTTTCGTAAATAAAATGGAAAAAAATTATAATGGGGTGATGAACTGAAATAGTATATTAAACAATAAGGTGGGGAAGACAATTATTATTGATCGAGCACCAACATTACTTCGCCGAATAAGGTGAGAGGCTTATAAATGTCTTCACCATCATGGTGTATATACAATTTTTTCCACTTCCAGCCAAATTTAAGACAAAATTTAAAAATAATTCATAAACGCACCACGAGAAGCGTTAACCCCGTCGACTGACTGACAACTACACTGACAGTTATCTATATATTATGAACGTACTCGTTATGTCATCAGTCATTTTTTGTTGAGCCGACATTAAAACATTGATTTCTTAAGGTATAACATAGTTAATACCATTTAATAGCTGTGTGATGAATATTCTAGCATTTATTACTCAGATTTTGGCGGCCCTGCTAAATTATGAATGTAAATTCCTTGTATATTCCATCATAGATCTTCGGTATGTAATTGAGAAGCAGCTTTTCTCCACAATGAGTGGACAAGTGAATCCTCTCATGTATTTTTCGTGGCTATGCACAAGGGTTGTAAGACGAATGATAACCTATGAATCAGTAGTGTGGTGGATGTCTGGCTGAATCTGTCCCCTATAACAACACATAAGCCAAGCTTATGCTGCTTTTAAATAGCTATACCAGATAGAAAACACATGCTGAGGTACCTATCTTAGAACATCACAACTTTTCGAGCGGAAGTGGCGACTATTCACCACGGCACGAAAGAACATACCGTTCAGTTGCCAACTTTACCTAGTGCCCAGCTGTGGTGAAGGCACTTGGTTCCATAGAGGTCAATTTCGGTTAGTATGGGATGGCTTAGGACACGCAGTTGGAGACCATTGCTAGGTCATAGTAGTCTTGGTACCATGGCACCAGGCGTATGAAATGACCAAATAAGGCCAATCAGCTCTATTAATTGGTACGGAATCCTTTCGCGGCGTCCCAAATTCGAATGGCCACAAGAAAGTGGGTGGCATAGAAATCTCTAGAATGGGGAGTAATCACACTAGGACAGAATCAGGAGAAACAGTTTTTTCTCCAACATTCACTGCAGAACTAATAAGCAAAGATAGGAAAACTGTCAAAGCCGTAATAGGTTTGACTATCACCTAGAAGAGGAAACCGTTGAGCACATCTTATGTCAGTGCGGCAGACAGTCCCGACGCTGATTGACTACTTAAAAAGATTCGGAATGGAGAATGTAATCTAGATTCAAAGGGCCAAAGTAGATCTGAAAAGGTAGCAGTAGCAGTAGCAGAATTGGCCGATTAGCCACCTTATCAAATCTAATCTAATGGCCTCCTTGTATGGTTTTCAAACTTAATTATTTCTTGACATTACTCACTTGTTGAAATGTTTCTCGTCCTGTAACAAATCTTAGATAATTTAGATAAAAAAACCGTAATTCCATTTATATCTCTTTAACGGGTATCATTGCAAAATATGTATTAATCAATATTCTTGGGTTTTTCTTTTATGCATATCAATAGTGATTAATAATTTCCATTCTATAATATTATGAAAAATTTTCTCATCTGTTAATTATTTTATATAAATACATAAGCTGCTATTTTATAAATCATAGATCTCAAAAAGTTTGGATAAATCAAGTCAAGTTCTAGGGATTCAAAGGAAGATTAGCTTAAACGAACTTGAAGCATCTTTGGGTTTTGCCATTAGCGAAAATTCTCCAATTAATTAATAAATAATTCCACGGATTTCTTTTTATTCTTACTTGAAAGAATTTTGGATTTTTTGAAGGTGTCATGTACTTATTAAAAAAATATTGCGCGTACGCGTAGTACAAGTGGAAGTTTTTGAAAGAATCATGCTCCAAAAATCTTAAATTCATTGAAATTAAACAAATTATTATTATAGGTAACTCCAAGAGTTCATCCATATCTCAAATGTGGTTGGAATCCCAACAGAAGGGTTCTAGCACTCTAAGTCAAACCACAACATGATATATTTGTCTCAATTAGGACCAATCAACTTGCTGCTACTAGTTTCGGTAAGATATTACCATCATCAGGCTATAAAAGATAAACGTATGGTAGACTTAATATAAAGATCCAATGTTAATAATCAAATTTCATATAAATTTGCAACATAAATTTCAAGCGATACACACTTGGGACAATAATATATCATATTGTTGTCTGACTTTTAGTTTTCTTCAACCCTTTTGTTTCTTATTAAATATTATTATAAACCAATTTTTCTTTCCATCCGTAACGAAATGTTCCTAAACATGGGTTTTGTATATAAACTGAGTAGAAGTTCAATATTAATAAAAAAGCTTCGGAATATTAAGAAAACTGGGAATCAGGTAACCAACATAATTTATATGACCGAATCGAGGGTTGAAACTGGAACTACCGATATGCAAGTATAGCAAGATGCAACAATAAAAATATTCACGATATCTATGAGTTGCATTGTTGACAGCCCATGACATTCGACTTGAAACGTCTGGGTCGATTCTGAGAAGTTACATATAAGTTACAGAAACTGTAAGATATAGTAAGTTGTAACTAATACAGATTTTTACTTACAGACCTTATACAGATATGCTCAGGATTGACCCTTTAAACTCTAACGTGTTAAGTCTCCCTCTTATATTTGTAACCCTTTTTGAATACACTTTGTACTCATTATTCCACGTTTCTTGGCGACTGGACATAAAAATCCATTAAGTTGATTTTACTTTTGATATATATGTTACCGTTGAAGTATATAATGCAGTTATTTCATAGAATACCTAGTTATTCCATGAAATAACTGATCTTGTCCGTTAAAGTGTGTAATATGTTATTAATTTGAAACTCTAACTAGTTATTCTATGAAAAAACTAGGTATTCTATAAAATGTCTAATGAGAGAAAGTTGAAGTGTAGAATAAACAATTTATCTAAAATGAAATAAAACTAGTGATAGACAATTGAAATCATTAGTTACAACAAGGATTACTAAAATTATACTTGGAATTACAAAGAAAATTATTCCTAAATCAAAAACATTTTTTGGTGACACACTGGGTTTTACATGAGCAACAAGTTCTCTCCCTATGGCCTGGAATAGTTCATAAATGCAGTAGGGGGGTAAGTGTATTTGTCGTGCGAGATATATGATATAGATCATTTTTCACTTTAACTGGCTGCCGATCGTTATTCTATGAAATAACTAGTTGAACCATAAATTACAAAAGAGTTTCATACTTTAACGGACTCAATCAGCTATTTCACGGAATAACTAGGTATTCTATAAAATAACGGAATTCATACTTTAATTGTAATAACCTACCTCCACCATACTTGAATTTTTATTACTAATAATAGTTATTGCTACAATTGTAGCATTTTGGGTACTAATGTCAGATGTTGATTACACACAATTTGGTAAAATTACCACGTGGACGTGGTCGTAGGAAAAATACTGTATATTACCCATGTGAAAGTGTGAAAAATGTCACTTTCCTCACTAGTAATGAAATATACGGTTACCGTCTATTTATTACATTTTATTATTGTTACTTTACTATAAGGTAGTCTTAACATATTTATTTGAATTCATTCCAATAAATACTAGAAGGATTGCCATTTCACGGATTATTATTTGTATTTCCAATTAAAACTCGTTTCATTAATCACTTATATATTATAATATTCCGCTTAAGTTGTATATTTATAATCTTTTATTCATTCTGTTCAGCACAAGTAACTAATCTACATATGAATATCCTCTTTTTTCTTAAAACTTTTTAGCTCAATTTACAAACTAATTATGGTAAGACGTTTAACAGTAGATAGCACAGGATCTAGGCAAGGAATGGTGTCAAAAAACCAGTTTAAACATAAAAGTATTTTTATTATGTTTTAAATAATAAAACTATCATTTCAATAAATAAATTTACAGCTAAAAATGCACAGTCTATTGTCTAACGTTGCTATGGATCCATCCTAGATAACTTTCGACTTTTGTATAAATGCCAGGCCATCCTTCAGTACCACATTTCGCTCCAAAGGAAACCACTCCTTCTTGGTACCACGTCGACGGATCATTCTGGACAGTCTTCATCAATGGACCACCACTATCACCTAAAATGACAAAAATAAATAAATAAAATAATAAAAGTCGCGAATAGTTGGGAAAAAAATCTACTACCTGAACATGAATCCTTTCCTCTTTCACCACCAGCGCAAATTTGTGAATCTTTCAAATTTATTCCAGCCGACGAAAAGGCCGTTGTACATTGTCGCCTCTGAGCTATTGGAACTTGTACTTTCAATTTCTTGGCGCTTCTGCTGCCTACTTCGGTTTTACCCCAACCTGCTACAGTTACACGGTCTCCAATTGCAGCTGCTTCGTTTAAGGTTGGAAGACAAATTGGTTGAATAAAACCTACAACATTGAAACGATTTTATTTATATACCTAATATGTCTAATAATATACTTACTTGAAAAAGTTACAGGTTTGCTTAATCTAACCAAAGCAATATCGTCATATCTTTGAGTGTTTTCGTTATCATATCCTTCGTGGTAAATTGATTCCTCAACTCCTACATCTTGAGGGTTATTACATATTCCACCGTCACAATCTACTTCATTTTCTGTATCGTATTCTCCCAAACGTACGTTTACTCTAAAAAAGTTTATAGTTACGAAAGTTGTCTTTCAAGAGTTGCATATAACAAGGTAGTTGTCGATGTTGTAAGGAAGCTGATCGAAGAATTAAGAGTATCATTGGGCATTTCAATAACAACAATTCGAAAAAAATTTATATCAGGAATTATCTGTGAAAAAATGTCTCGTGGGATACCACATCTGTTGTGGAAAAACAGTACCTAAGCAATTAGAGTCAATTGGTGTCAAAAACCACGTCAGTCGGCTGTTGTACGTTCCAAGATGAACCAAAACCGATGGAAGCATGGGCGTAGCCAGGAAAGGGCAACTGCCCCCCCCTGGAGGCAAAAATAAATTGAATAATTTTTAAATTTTGACGGATTATCAGGACTGCATAGTGAAGACATTTTTGGATAAATTTAGTAAACCCAAGAAAAATGGTATTAGTTTATTATAATTAAAATCTTGAAGTTTTGTTTTCATTTGACTTGTTTTTTATCCTAAAATTTTACATTTTGCCCCCCCCCCCTGTTATAAATCCTGGCTACGCCCTTGGATGGAAGTCTCAAAAGCGGTTCATGTAGCAACAATTTCCCTTCAAGATCAAAGAACTGTTACTGCTGAATGGTACATATCGATTTGTTTACCGGTGGTAATTGCTGATATGGATAAATATAAATTTGAAGAAATAGAGTGGTTCGAATATCTTGGAACAATAATTTTTGTCTACCCTGTAACAATTTAAAGCAACGCATAATTTTTACGCAGGATTGGGCTCTTAGAGCTTTTGGACGGAGAACATATACCTTGTACTGATAAGGCACAAATTCACCTAAGCCGGTCTGCAAGTTATGTTGTACCTTTTAAATGGAAACCAGATTGGTTGGTTAAATCTTGTGGATCAAAACCGACCCCGTTTACCTAAAAAGTATAATTTAATGCCTGTCAGGGCCTATAAAAGTTGTTTATTTGTGGTTGAACGGTCAATACTTTGTAAAGGATTAGAATGATATATTTATTATTCGATGTATATCTTTTTTTTTACTCACAATCGTCCCACTTTTTTTAATATGTCCCCAGTAACGCAATGGGCAGCTGTTAAGATGTATCTGTTGTTAATAAGGGTTCCTGCACAAGCCCAACGTTTATATCCACTGTTGTTTGCGTATTGAAGAAGGGCCATCCATGGAAATTCGTTGATCTGCGTACTTGTACCACCGAAAATTTTTTCTGAAAACTAAAAATAGAATTCCGGTTAAACAAGATACAACAAGTGAATGAAATGTTAAATTTTGAACTTTTTCTAAAAAGTTCTCTGGGGGACAATTCCCGATACATACTCCTGGGACTAGAGTGCACAAGGGACGATGTGTAAGAAGGATATTGTGAGAAAACTGTTAATCCTGATAAGGACAAATCTTTTCACAAAAATAGTACAGAGGGCTGAAGTGCCGAGAACTCTAAACATTGACTGGATATACTGAAGAAATCAATCCCTAATTTATCCTCCTAAGTCCTTGATACTTTACTTAGGCGAAAACTTATTTGGCCGAGCTAAGCAATTTTCTGTATGGGTGAAACTTGGTGGCGTAACCGACAGTGCTTAACCGACACCACCTTACTGTCACCTGTCAACTTAATCGCGTAATAAGTGAGGTTATGTGGGTTCCTTTTTTTCTTTCATTGAGTTATATACCGGGGGATAATTAATCAAGCTTATACAAAGAGGATAATATCGAATAATATCGAATTGGCAATCGAATATCTCCAAATGTCATTGCGTATCTTAAGCATACGTTTTAATTTTTGAAAGAGGTCCATTTATTTGCAAAAATTGTAATGTTTCATGGACGTATAATTGAATTTTAATAAAGAACCAATTTATTTGTGAAACTTTCTATAACATAGGCGTACTATAGAAGTTTTATTTACCATAGGCATACAATAGGCTTCTACAAATAAGTTCTTTTATTTGTGTTTTCACTTCTGTCACCAATCCCCATATTTGCATTTTCCTTCTATTTATTTCAAATGATCTTATAATGATTAAAGGTAATTCCTGTGTCCAATTAATGTTATTTTTCCCACTACTAGCTATGAAGTTGACAATTATTGCGCCTTCTAGCCAACTGAGAAGCTGAACGTTTTAAGAATCCAGGGATAGTAGCTTAACAAAAACTTGTGCAACATAATTTTTTATACCCAGGAGATTGTCTTCAGCTTCAGCATATTATCTGCTTGAAATTACCTCACAAGATAAAATTATTTGGATAAAAATCAGTACAGACAGTTTATACTTTGGCAAGTTTATCTGAAACCGTGAAAGGAATGCAGTCGAAAACGTTCGACATTGCCACGTTTAACTATAAAAAAATAGAAGAACTGATTATGTAGTGATAATAATTATAAATGGGTCTTTTTATTATTAACAATATTAAAAATATGATTAAACGTTAATTTTATAATGTACTTGTTTCCTTGGATTTATTCTATTAACATTATTTTCCAATTTATGAATATTAAAAGAGAACACTTTTCCAAATTTGTTATGGGATTCTTAAAGCTCTGGCAACGTTGTACGAAAACCATAATGACCACACCCTCCGATTACATAATTGGTGATTTTTATCGACCAGGTTACTTCTTATTGGAAAGTGCGTGCGTATGTTCTTCCCTCTCACTTCGTCAATTGACTGATATTGATTTATCCAGTGGTGTTCGTATAGTCAGTTACCTTTGTAATTTCAGTTTTACTTGGTAAAATAGGTACCGTACGCCATTTGTACGTTTGACAGATATACGCCATGTTTTACCTCGCCTCTTACCGACGCCCCGTAGCTACAGATAAACTTGCCAAACTATACGTGTTAGCCAGATGTCGGGGTAAACGCCTAGGGAGAAAAAAGCTTGAACGATTAGGGAGCTTCCTACAGATTTGTAGATCAACATTCTCAAAATTTGATTTTGACATTGAAAAGTAAAAGTGTTGTTTATTTCACGTCGTTTACAGAAAAACATGGATCGAGGAATGTTTTCACCTTTAACATTAATACCAGTGGGATTTTCTAAATCTTCTGTTGATGGAAGCTGGTAGCTAGCCTTACCCAACAGAATACCGATTATTTACCGGTGCCTTAACCTCTATAAACAAAAACATTGTGTACATTATATACGAATTACGTAACAATTTCCCCGGTCGCGAGCGGGGAACTAGGAGTACACTCTCGGCGATTCTCGTAGTGCGTTTGTGAACTCTGTGGTGTAGAGTGTGAGGTATACATTAAATGTTTTATGAGCGCTCACTTTATACCCAAGCATCACTCTTACACCCAAGGCATTGTATCTTTAATTTGGCTAGTAGTGGAAAAAATTGTATATACTCCACGGTGGTGAATATATTTGTAAACCACTCGCGAAATAATTTTGGTGCTCGGTAAATAATAACAGCCTTCACCACCTTGGTGTATATTATACTGTTTATTCATATCCTTACTTACATCTTGTCCGCATGAAGGCCTTTCAGGAATAGCAGAATTCCTTCTAAAGCTATAGTTATCCGCACCCCCTTTTGCTACAACACTCGTACCACCTCCTGTACTTCCAATCAATCTCCTACCCGGCACCGTTGGTCTTGATTGATGCTGTGTATTAGTGCCCCTAATGTAAGAACTTCTGCTACCGCAGCATACGAGTGGTTCAGAATCGTAACCGCATTGGGATTCTCTTAAAAATCTCAGCTGGACGGGGTCTCTGTTTTGGACGGTGCTTAAAAGTTGATCGCATGAGTATATTGATACGCAGCTGGCCCATTCTTGGTTGGGAGTTCTACAAGATCTACCTCGTTCTAAAACAGAATTTGAATAAAGTTATTACAAAAAAATTTGATTATTGGACAGATTAGATAAATAACGAATTCTTTTTTGCTATTTTAAGTTTAAAAATTATATGATTGATACGACAATGGTAGCCTTTGTACTGGTGTATCATGGTCACGATTTTAAATTGTCTGCTACAACCGGTATTGAAAATTTTAGATTCCACATTCCTCAGCATTTGGCTGGTGCTGGTTTTCTGATGCAAAATCCAAAAAATTTTTTCATCAGACCAAGATTTCCGTAAAAACATTTAAATTAATGTGGTCACTTCAAGTTGCAATGAATATATTTTTAAAAGAATGAATTTAGTTGAAGACTTGCAGGTGTTAAATGAATGCAGGTTATTAAATGAATTTATCGTATTTATTATTGAAATTTAAGACATTTTCATAGGAAATGTTCATTAATAATAATTATTAACATCATAAACGTACCAATACTTACATAAAACCTTAGTTAATCATAATACATTAGCTACCATAATTTAATACGTCAGTTTTGAAAGCATAGTAAATACGTTAGGTACCAAATAATATCAGAACTAGTTTTCATAAACATGTAAAACAATATCTTGACAGTTTTCAAATCTGATGGATACACCTTTGCCTTTAGCGTCCAGACTTTTGGGAACGATTAGCCAAGCAGAGAGCAACGAAGGTCATGATAGAGCCAGAACCTTCCTGTGGAATTGCTAAATGCCTAAGTAAAGAGAGCATCCACAAATGGATAAACCCCATGACAAAGGCATGCTAAATTATTCCTTAAAAGCACTTCGGCCAAACTGTCACACGACCTACTATGTCAAAGTCGAGAAACGATGAGGGTGGTGGTGGGAATGCGGACCGGACATTGTAGGCTGGAGGAAACATATGCACACAATTGGCCTAACAGATGACAGCCTATGCAGGTTCTGACCAGGAAGAAGACGAAACCGCTGAGCACATAATCTGTGAGTGCTAAGGACTAGCAAGGGTGCGGTTTCACTTACTCGGAGAAGAAAAACCGAGGGCAGAGAGCTACGCAAGGGATGCGGTATCCAAGCTATTAAATCTAATAAAAATAATAAAGCTAGATATCGAGCTCTGAATATAGGGAGGACCACAATAGATCTGGAAAGGTCTCAGTGGGATAGGACAAAGAGCCACTCCAATTATAATCTAATCTTATTTTGGGGTCCAGGCAGTAAATTGAATTTTTTAAAGGAAAATATATTTTGTTATAAAAGTGTAAAAAAAAATAAAAAGTATATAGAGTGTGACCCAAGAAATTAAATAAAAGCTACGCATAGCTTGTGGATCTGTAATCGAGGCACACAATTTTCAAATCATTGTCTGAAATGCAAAATAAAAAATGATGATTAGGAGTGCAACGCAGAGAAAAATGTTCATTGAAAATTTTATTTTGTAGAAAAAAAAATTACGTATCCTTGTAGATTAGTGACTTATTTATTGAGAGTTGTGAAATATGCAGTCAGAGACGAGACATTTTCGAAATTTCTCTTTCTCTCTCTTATCCTTATGCCTTCTCAGGCGTCGGATAGGAGTTCTTCCTGAACCCACGTTTTCCATTCTTTTGTGTCCCTGGCTAATGCCTTCATCTTTCCTAATGACTTTCCTTTGTTCTTTCCAATTTCTTCAATCTGGTCTATCCATTTCCTCCTGGGTCTTCCTCTTTGTCTTTTCTTGATATTCCCATTTCCATTACTTTTCTCGCTATTCTATCTTGCTTCATTCTTACTAGGTGGCCAAACCAGTTCAATTGTTTCTTTTTATTATTTGATATTATTGGGTCTTGATTAGTTATGCTTCTGATGTCTTCGTTCCTTACTTTGTCCCATTTCGTTTTTCCTGCTATTCTCCTTAAATATTTAATTTCCATTGCATTTATTTTTGTTTCATGCTTTTTCTGCAGTACCCAGTAGTTCTCACTGGCATAAGTTATAGTTGGTACTGTAATTTTGTTGTATATTTCCATCTTTGTATTCATATCAATGAATTTATGGCTTAGTGTTCGATTTAAGGAATAATATAATCTTGTTGATTTATTTGCTCTGTTATTAAGTTCTGCGACTATTTTTCCATCTTCTGTTAAAATACTTCCTAGGTAGTTATAGGTTGTTACTCTTTCTAATGTTTTGTGATTACATTTCAATTCCTCGTAATTATTCCCCTGTTTTTCATTTACTATATTTACTATCATTACTTTGGTTTTCTCTGTATTTATTGTCATTTTCATCTTTTCTATTTCTCTTGCCAGTAAGTTAATTAGTTTCTGCATTTTATTTCTCGATTTTGGTATGAGTACGATATCGTCTGCGTATAGTAGGTTACTTAGTCTGACCGGTACCATGTTCCTGTACCCTATTATCGTGTCCAGATTTCCTCCTTGTCTTTATTTCCTTCACTAATTTTTCCATAATAATAACAAACAACAGTGGGCTTAAGCTATCACCTTGTTTTATATCCTTTTTCATTGAAAACTCTTCCGATCTTCGACCTCCTATCTGCACTTAATTTGACAGTCTCGTATGTGCTTTTAATTATATAAATTAGGGCTTTCGGTACTTCTAAGTCTTCCAATACCTCCCAAATTTTTTTCTCTTTCTACTGTATAAAAAGCTGCCTTCAAGTCTATAAATGCTAAATACATTTCTTCTCCCGCTTCAATTGTATTATCAATTAGTCTTCTTAAAATGTATATATTATCATTTGCTTGCCTTCCTTGTCTGAAAGCTTGTTCCTCTTCTAATTTTGCTTCTATATGACTTCTTAATCGGATCTCTAATATTCTCGTATATATTTTAAAGCTGGTTTGGGCCAAACATTTTCGAAATAAAAGTATTTAAAATCCAAAATAAAAAATCCCATTCACATTTTGTATTTAAATACTCTGTGTAGAGTCCTACAGGCTGTTTACTATTAAATATGTCTACTGCTTCCTTACTTATTTTAAAATTCTCCCCAACAACGAGAACAATTTCAATTACATCTTCAATGCGTGTAATTCTTCTGATTTTTTTTCGCTAACACTCTGATGTTAAAAATTACATTTGTTGATATTTATTAGATATATCATAGCACTGATAAGAAATATTACCGAAGAATCGTGGCAAAAGTGCATTATTCATGACATGTAGAATATGGATCATAAGCGTACACAATGTTATTGAAAGTTTGTGATTAAATCCTTTTATTTATTGATGTGGATAGTTCTAACACAAGTGATATTGAATCAATTACATGTGACACTGATAACGAAGACGACCAGTAAATTTCCGTATCAAAGGAATTATTCTTACAGTAGCTATGTTGCTTTTTTACATTTCTATTCGATTATATTTATCACTCAATCATTGTAGCAAAATAGTATATTCTCAAACAGTTTACATCCGATAAACAGTTGGGGGATTATTGCATGTACTTGTTAAAATAAACTATAATTTAACACAAAATAAGAAAGGGGATCTAACAAAATTTCGTACTGCGCATTAATCTAACGTGTTTATTAAATTAAATTTCAATAATTATCGGTAATCTTCGAGTGAGCATAATTTTTTGCTTCTAAATACCAATGTGAATTAATATTTTGCTGTCGTTTACAATTTTCACGTATTTCATTCTCACTTCAAATCCTCATTTTCTATTTGCCTGTATTCCAGCCAATGTAGTACCGAATAACGGTTAACCTTTTTATCAATTGAAAGCTTTTTGAACTACACTGTGTAAATTGAAGTTTTTAAAGCTTACCCACTTACAAAAAAATGCGTTATTTATTATATCAATATTAATGTATTGAAGTTTCCATTTTTTGTTATGTAATTAAACTATTCTATTACGTTCTACTTTAGGAAATTATGTAGAATTAGAAATTTCCTAATTTGTTTTAAAATACCTTTTCGTGCCATGGTTAATTATCTATCGGAAATATAACATTAACAATTTGTTAAGTTGTTTGATATGATGGACATGAGAATACCGATATTCATAAATCATTAGTAGACTGGTTCACAAGTGACATTTCATGCCATACTTTATCTGGACCATCGAAAATTATTATTTAGGGTGCATTCGAGAGAGCAGGAAGCTTCCTGTCACATCTCCCGATGTATAAAGTAATAAAATGCAGCATTTATCTATAGAAGCACGTTTACCGAAAGATATTTGCATATAGTTCAGATATGTTTCATATGCATCCAAAATTGGACTCTCCATTCCTTGTAAGACTCGTACCAAACTACACTTGACCTTCCTTTACCTTTTACACACAACAACCAGTAGTAACATTAGGGATTATCAAAATTACACACATGTATTGTATATACTGATGGTTCCGAAGCAGAGGTAAAGCAATGTATTTCAATAATTTGCAATGGTCGCTTACATGCATTAGTATCGATAAATTGAGTCCTCTCCGGGGAATTTTTTGCTATTTGGAAAGCACTGGAATATACAAATAAAGTCGAGAAAACATAGTAGTATTCTGTGTAAAAGTTTAATTTTTAAACCTAATTAAAGGTCGATAACACATTAACGTCACAAAGTAAAATTTCCTAAAATTACATTCATATTTCCGTTCTACTAACACGTGTTCGTGTAGTAGTTGAAGACATTAAAATTTTAACTTAAAATGTTCAAAATTTAAAGACAGTTTACCCCAATCAGGGGATTATTTTAAATTAATGTAATTTTAAGAAACTTTATTTTGTGACGTTAATGTGTTGTCGACCTTTAATTAGGTTTCTTGTACCACATACCTGACGAGTATAGCACTGAAGATGGCTTAATAGCCGAAAGCGCTGTGCAATTTAAAAAATTAAATTTTTACACAGAATACAAATATGTTTTCTTGACTTTCTAGTCATGTGTACTCAGCTATAAAGATATTCACCATATACAAATAAGGCAAAAATAAACAAAGTATTAATATTGACCAACTTCTTACGCTCCATCACTGCTAGACAACAATACCAACAATTACACCCTATTGTACATAAATATAGTATATTAAGTATCAAGAACGGTAAGGGTTGTTTACCGGTCGACAGCAATGTTTAATTTTGCTGGAGACCGGTATTGCCCTTAACGTTCGAAATGCTTATACCATTTTTTGCGCCATCGTATTGAAATATTCGAATTTCGAATAAAATAATTTGAATATCTTCGGAATGAACGAAATGTCAAAAGTGACATTTATACTTCTCGATCAGTTTAAAATATAATTAGCATTTTGTTGAAATTGTTTTTATGCTATTTATTACTTTTTATATTGTTTTGTTCGATTCTGTTCATTAAAAAATATCAATCTTCTTATTTTTTTGTTTCTTTTGTGTGATGAATGAAGTAATATATTATTTATGACCACTTAAATGTATGTAGGGCTAAGACGTAGTTTACTTACCGACGTCTGAACGTTAAGTAAATCACTTACCGACGTGTTAGACTTAGAAACCAGTAAACACAACCTACCAACCTGACAACCGATGCTGTAAATAAACAAAAAAGATCGTTCGCGCAAAAAAAAATTAACATTCTGCAGCTAAAACCGTCAAATCAACTATCAAATTCATGTGGACTCCATCACCTGTGGGCATCGTACAAAACGAAAAAGCTGAGCAGCCAAGACTGCTACATCAGCTCCAACTAAAAAGATCCCTTTCACAGATCTCACACAATATTAACACCTTGGTAATTGAAAGTAAAAACAAACCACTTGTGTGCGAACCCAAATGTGCGGTAAATATTATATTAGGGTTAACGCTTGTAATACATTTAAATGGTTCATTATTGTGATATTTCGATTAGGATTAATCACAGACCTGCCTTTTTTCCATTTTTCCAACGTAATGTGTTAGAACGACATTAACAATCGATGACGCACACCAAAAAGGTTATTTTATGAACTCTACCTTAAGTAGTATACAAAAATCTGTATAGATTAAAATCTTATAATTTTTTGGAATTATTATGTAGTTATTTTTTGTTAGCTTGAATATTTTTTAATGTATCCTAAAAATTATTCATGTTTATAATAATATCAGTTAATTTTTTACCAGTTTAACCACTATTTTGTGTATGTCAACGAAATCGTTATAAATAATCTACAATAATTTTAGTTTAGTTGAAGGGGTCAAATATTAAAATTTGTTTTGATTTTAATTCAAACATTTTGGATTTGTATACGTTAACAAAAAATATTTGAAATTATCGTATAATGAAAAGGTTTTGTTTGTAAAATTTTGTAACTTTATAAAATTAAAAAAATGTTCATATTACAATAAAAATATGATATTCTATATATAAATGATATTATAATTTCACAGGAATTACTTATTCAAGAAAAAAATTATTAACAATATTTATCATAAAAAGCAGTTTGTTACTAAAAACATTTCCAATTTAAATAACCTGATCCATTAACAACTGGATTTGTTATATTTAAAAAAATTATACAAACTGAAAAATTCCTTACGTGCAATAACTTGCAAACTCTCCAAAACAACTAACAACAAAACGGCACAAAAATAAAATTTACAAAACATCATCACAGTCTAATTCACTTGAACATCAATAGCGGACTAAATACCTTGACTTTCTTGAACCACTCTGGGTTATCTCCTTCAGCCTGCTATTTTATATTTCGTTTACTACAGATAGCCACTCACACTGACCATTACTTCGGTAATTCCACGATATTGTTGCTCTTTCTTAATAAATTTGGTGCAAGCGATAAAATATTTCACATCCTCAACGTAAAACGCTTACACCAAAGCGTTATTGATCACGTTAGATTGTGGTTAATATAGATTATTTCACCACATGTGAAATTGAAAAGAAAGCAAATGCTAGAACAGTAGCCAGGGTTAAGACATAATATGTGGGAATTTTAATTAACCGGATAAAGAGAGGAAGCGGTTTTGAACATTGTGAAAGAAAATATTTCTAGGATTTAAGAAAATTCGCGGTATTACAGAACAGTGGATGTGATTCAATTAAGATGACTTAATTTATTTAAATCATTCATCTGTGACGCCTTTTCATTAACAAATTCATCTGTTACGTTTGATCTACAGTTTTCTGGCGGATTTTCTCTTTTCTGTTAGAATAAATTAGAAATAAAATGAAAATTATACGTACCCAGGCCGCGACCTGACAACATTCAAAATAGGATGCAGAAGTAACTTTCTTAGCGGCAATGTGTCTTAGGTCTTTTTTTTAATGTCCTACTGACAGCTCTCGTCAGATCTGTATAAATACTTTGTTGTTTGCGGTCAATTATTATTTATAAAAAGTGAATATTAATCTTATTGTTATGTTTATTTAAATAATACAAAAATATGCCTAGATACACGGAAAAACATCAGCATTTTGAAAGTTCTCAAGTATTTTCAGTTAGAAAAAGAAGCTGGTAATTATTAATACCATAGCCTTCTCGGCTTTGGCTTAATACGATCCTGATGATTTTATTTATCAAATTTAAGGTTAGCTATATGTCTAAATAGCAAAAAAAAAATAAGCGACATACCCAAAACCCAGATATACGTCACAAACGATGACACACACCAAGAAGGCTATTGAACGTACTATAAAAGAGGTTAGGTTATCAAACGTGTACTTTTATGTATTAAGGTAGTTGTCGTGCTATAATAATATTGTCCAAAATTCCTGGATTCCTGATTAGAGCGGCAATAACCAAGTAGAAAGAAAGTAGGAGTATACCCTGCTCATTCCCTTTACTAGAAAAAGGAAGTTTAAGAGAATAAAGCATGGGTCACATTAGGCTGGTTGCCAGCCTCGAATTAAGGAAGCCGCTACTTAGAAGCTTGGTGTGACCACGAAATTCGCAGCTGACACAACCAGCCGGCGAGTAACTGCCAGCGGCTGACGAAGTTGGACATGTTCAACTTTTGGTAGCAGGCAGCGCCGACTGAAAGGTTAAGCACGGGTCACATTAGGCTGGTTGCCATCCGCTGGATGTTGAACATGTCCAACTTCGTCAGCCGCTGGCAAATACTCGCCGGCTGATTGTGTCAGCTGCGAATTTCGTGATCACATCAAGCTTATAGTAGCGGCATCCTTAATTCGCGGCTGGCAACCAGCCTAATGTGACCCGTGCTTTAGCCAGGTTGCATTTAAATATTACTTTTTGGAGAAAATCAGATACATTTTTCAAGATATCAATTAAAGGACCCCGCGCTTTTCTTATGACAAAGTGGCGTTCCGTCAAATGTTATAAATTTGGGATATCATGTTGTACCCGACTTCTTGACCAAAAGTGTCCTTGGGACCAATTCAATCCTATGACTTGTTTCCGATATACAGGGTATTAAAGTTGAAAAATCCTTGTTTTTCATGACCACGTTATTTTATTATTAACAAATAAATATGCATTTTTAATTGATAGTACCATTGATATGTTCTAGTTTATCGTAAACTTACACATAAATAGTTCAAAATGTCAACATATACAGGGTGGGACTCAATTATACAAGGACGAATTTTTGGAATTCTAAGAAATTCTTATATTGAATGAAAACAAGGTCAGAAATTAAAAGTTACTTCATATTCAATGTTCTGGCATCAAATATATTAGTTCTAGAGGTATTCCATACAGGGTGATTCTTAATGAAACCTGAAATTAGTTTTCTTCTATATGAAATAAATAAGTTACACCATGTATTTTAAAATTAGTTTTTGATGTTTAAAACGTATTGGTTACCTAGATATTAGTACTTTTTTTGAAATACAGGTTGATTTGCACATACATCTTGTTATTAAACCGACAAAAATTAGAGAAAATACACTTTTTCTGAATCACCCTGTATTTTATAATTATATCCGTCAAAATGTTCAATTTATTTTGTTTTGTAATAAGCTTAAAATAGTAAATGAGCTGAAAAGATTTCATAATCTTACTATGAGCAGTTTTTCAGAAACAGGATCCTGAGGGTGGAAGAGGTATCGATTAAAGTTAACTTTATGGAAAAACCAGGTGTTCATGATTTGATAATTGCTCTGTTCTGTCGGTTCCGTCAACAATTTGGCATTTATAAACTTAATTAATTAGATTGTGAATATTTTGATTGCTTTTACTTTGTTTTCTTTGAATTTTACAATGTTAACAAACGATATTCAAGATATTTTTGAGGAACTTTCAACCGACGATGAAGAAAATGCTATGAATATTGTTGAAGGCCCTCGGCTGGACCATTTCACTTCGTGGAACGAAACAGAACTACACTAATGATAGAAGAGATTCAATTTCCTCATTGGAAAAGGTTATGGCTCGTCCATCCATTCAGACAGGAAATCGAAACTAGACCATAAAACTAATACTTGTAATTTATTCATCTTTTTATCAACGGTTGTGTACACTTCGGTTTGTATCCATAAATAAAAATGTGATTATAATTTCGTTCACTATCCCTATTCTGCTGAGTACTCTACCCTCGGGACCCTGTTTCTGAAAAACTGGTTATAGTAGGAATATGAAGTCTTTCCAGCTCATTTACTATTTTAAGCTTATTACAAAACAAAATACATTAAACATTTTGACGGATCTAATAATTATAAAATACAGGGTAATTGAGAAAAAGTGTATTTTCTCCAATTTTTGTCGGTTTAATAACAAGATGTATGTGCAAATCACCCTGTATTTTAAGAAAAGTACTAATATCTAGGTAACCAATACGTTTTAAACATCAAAAACTAATTTTAAAATACATGGTGTAACTTATTTATTTTATATAGAAGAAAACTAATTTCAGGTTTCATTGAGAATCACCCAGTATGGAATACCTCTAGAACTAATATATTTGATGCCAGAACATTGAA